>PVIR01010327.1:0-50377 GCA_004026965.1 Petromus typicus | reverse complement strand
GTGGATGGACACTTGGGTTGTTTCCAAGATGTAGCAATCACAAACTGGGCTGCTATAAACATGGGTGCACATATGTCACTGTGATAAGAGTCTTTTAATTCTTTTGTGTATATACCTAGCAGGGCAATGGCCGGGTCAAATGGGACCATCAATCCAAGCTTTTTGAGGATTCTCCAAACTGATCTCCACAGGGGTTGTACGAGTCTACAGTCCCACCAACAGTGGAGAAGGGTTCCTTCTTCTCCGCAGCCTTGCCAACATTTGCCGTTGGCTGATTCTGAGATGGCAGCCATTCTATGTGGAAGGAATTTGTGATGTTTATCTCATCTCTTGTCAGATGGTGCGTTTAACAGCTAAATCCTGTTCCCCAAATACCCTGCACTGAGGCAATCGATTACATGTGCTCCTCTCTCAAATAGACAAAAATGTTTATTGGGACAATGAATTAAGTGCACAGAGGTCCCCAGGTCTTCCTTTCCCCTAGCTGGAATTCCAGACTCACCAGGGACCAAGTCTAGGTTTCTCTTGGTGGCATCACCAGCTCTGGGGATAGTTTCACTGCATTCAGTGTTTACTCCTTCACCCAGATTTTGTGCTGCTGAGAATAGCTAAGAAATCAAACATTGGTCAAATTCTATCCTACAAACTACCAAGTCTTGTCCAAGTTTGTTTTGCTCCTCTTAGTGTCAAGGTGATAATAAAGTGAGTGCTGATAAAGTGAGTCTGGAATGGACTTCAGATGATGATGTGAGGGTGAAATTCAGATGATGCACAAGAAGCATGTAGGCCAATGGGGGGACTCCTGGGCACAGTAGGGTCAGTGCTACCTGCTGGGTTCCTCTCTTGGGTTTCCCTGAGGAAGTCAGTGAATATCTGACAGATGCACCATGTTGGTACAAATAGTGTTGTGTCTGTGTCATAGTGAGAAATGACATAATGATCCACTTACTAAATACCTATCTTATACCATTGCATGCTGAATGTGGTACCTAGCTATTCACTAATTTTCTCAGTTATCCTGAAAGAGGAAATATTACTAACATTTTTACGTTTGAGGAAGCCGAGGCTCAGAAATGAAGGAATCTTCTAAGATAACTAAGCTAACAAGTTGTGTTTGGGTGTAGGTCTATCTTACAATCATACATTCCTAGTTTTTGCTTCTGAAAAACTGCAGTTATCTCATCACTAATGTGTGTCTCCCTTCTGTGGTAAGAGGTAGCAGCTTTCAGTTTATCCTTTATAAATGACCATATATATTTCTTGCAGCTCTCACAGTATTATTTTCTTTCTTATTTTAATTTTGTTGAACTTCATAATAATATGAGACATTTTCCCATGGCTCAACTGTTTTATCTAATTATACAGAGAAATAAAATCTATAGAGTAGAAATAAAACACATGCTAAAATTTATCTTCTAGGCCATTCTTCATGTTTGATTTATTATTGCTTTCTGCAGGTTTGGAGTATTTTTTACTGTTCATCTTCTGGTGATTTATTTTGCCCAATAACTGATCATCCTAGCACTAGAAAGCAACATGAAAGGCACTCCTCAGATTCTCTCCTCTCGTGTTTGCTGGCTCATCTGTTTGCACGTTAACATTCACAGTTGGTTATCAATGAGTTAGGAAATTGAGCGGCATTTTTATACTGAAGGAAAATTCTGTAATTCAGTCCATAAAAGTCTGTGGAACTCCCTTTTCCTCCTGAAAAAAAATATCTGCCTTGTTGGGGTCCTGGTTACCTACAGACTACTGAGTATAAAGTGAAGAAAACATAATCATGCTTAGTTTTCTCAATTTTCACTGTGTTTTTGGCATTTTTCTAAAATATTAGTTGTAATTTACATGAATCAAAGTCAAATGTACCACCAAACTCTATTGATTCCAGGAAGCATAGTGATTTATAAACCTTTGTTTTTTACAGTCTCATGGGAAGTGAGTTAAGGCTGCATATTTCAGATATTGATGGAAATCCACCTAAGGAAAGATGATATCGAAAAGGGCTTGGGAAGGGAGTGAAAGAAAGAACTATACTTGGTTTTGGACCAGTGTTCCCTGCTTTTCTCTGAAGGTTACTGAACTGAACTTGTTCAATAAATATCAATGAATTAAAAATAATGATAATAAAAATATAAGGGACTCCCATAAATCTTTAAGAAAATGAATAACACCCAATAGAGAAATGAGCAAGAGGTATGTAAATATTTTACAAAAGAAGAAATATTAATAATGAGTACAATATCCTAATTTACTCCCATTAGAAATAGAAGGAAATTAAATTAAAATAAAACTAAATAAATTACTTTTTGGAATGTTAAATATTTTTAAATTGCTGATATTTTGAACTAATGAACATGCAGTGAAATAAATGCACATTAGCAGTAGAAAACAATTTGGAAGCTTATATTAAAAACCATATGCTTTATACTCTTTGATGCAAAAGTCCCTTCAACAAAATCTAGCCTAACAAAATAATGATATGTACAGGCAAATATTTAACAACAAAAATATCCAAAATGATGCTATTTAACAAAAGAAAGAGTTAAGTAAAATATGTACAGCTGTGTAATGAAGCACTGAACTTTTAAATTATCCTTACAAAGAATTTTTAGTGATATGATAAAATGAAAACATTGTATCATATAAAAATACCAAATTGTCTATTTAGACTGCTAACAGCTGTGTGAAAATATCATATAAAATACTGGAAGAAAACATGTGTGGTCAAAAATTAGCAGAGTTTAGTCATCATTATTGGCTAATTTTTACTTGATGTTTTTTTCTACTTACATTCACTTTTCAATTATCAATATCAAAATAATGAAAGTTACTTTTCAAAAAAGTAATACACAGAGCATTGTTTTTATCATTTGTCAGCAGTTACAAGGCATTTTGGCCATGCTGTGTGTCTTGGGAAAACTGTCCTGGTTTTGCTTTCTTGCTGGCCTCTTTCATGATGAAAGACTAATGTCTCTGGTCATTGGTGACCTGACATTTACAGGCCCCAGAGTCCCTACTCTTCTTGGCCTTCACAATCTTCCCCAATTCTCAGTCTGCTTTTGTTATTGCCCTCTGCATAGGGGTGCTCTTGAGACCCCAAGAGACTCCATACTTTCTCTCCTGCTATATTCTGCTACAGTCAGTAGACCCTGCATTCACTTGGAGACTGCCAGCTCCCAGCCATAAGTCAAAGTAATTCATCAGAGTTAGTTGGAAATTCAGGGAAGTCACATGCCTCAGAAGCAAGAAAGTGATGACTCGGTTCCATCTGTTCTCATCCCCCCATCCTAATGTCTCTGACATTCGTCCGTGACAACTTACAGCTTTTCGAGATGGGGAGATTTGAAGCAAGTATTAGTTTTATCTGATTTGGATCAGGACACTGTATTTATTATAGAAACACTGAACAGACATTTAGAATCAAGATGAATTGTGTTTTAAATGGTTGGAACCATGACACTTGTGACACTCAATAAAATACCTATTGCCCGAGATTGCCACCCAAACCAAAGCAGGAAGGTGCTTGGCAGTGTGGTGCCCACGCAGATGGAGGGGCCCAGGGATGCCCCCTTTATTTGGCATTTTGACTGAACATGGGCCCGTTGTTCAGTACTGCCCATCATGCTTCCAGCCTGAATGAAGACACAACACCCGACACTAAGTATTTCTTACAAAGTCCTCTCTCCCACTATTCTGTGTAGGAGGGAAGTCTGGACAGAGAAGCGAGAGGAATCCAGGCTTTGGATTTAGACACCATAGCCTTCAGCTCCCTCTATGCCAGGAGCAATTCCTGGGGTCAATCTGTGAAACTGGAGATAATGCCTGGTTTGCAACTTTGACATGAGCCCTAATAATGTCCTGTTTATTATACCTGGTTTATCCATTTTTTAATTCACTATTCAGAAGACTTTGTTCAGTCTCAGTTATCAAATTTATCAATTAAAGTCATATACGATATAGAATGAATCAAATTTTATTTTTTTACATGAAACTTAATAGTTTAGTAGATTTAGCTAATTATTAAACAAAATTTAAATTAAAAATGACTACTGTCACATCTCCTTCTGCTTTCCTTGGCAACTTCATCTCCAGGTCTTGCTCCTCTATCACAAGCTCTGGACATGTGGACCTTCCTGTCAAAGTGTTTTCTCAAATTCAAAATGAGTTTGCTTGCTTCTTACTCCCCACACTTACTCTTGTCGTGTCTCTCCACTTCAGTCACTTCGCTGAATAGACCTACTCTGGCCTTGCAACCAAAACTAGGCTTTCTTTGTTAATCTCTCTTGTTGCATCATATTGTTTTTCTTTCACAGCTTTAACACCAAATCACATTTACATGTGAGCTTATTTCTTTACTGTTTGCCTCCTTAGACCATGACCTCCAAGAGAAGACCTTTATCTGCACCGTTGATACTTGCACTGCACCCACATCTTTGTACAGAACAGATCTTTGATACATATTGGTTGAGCATAAATGAGTTAATTTATCAGACTTTACTCAGAAGATGTGCTTCAATAATCAAATAGTACATGTTTTTATAGGCACAGAGGGAAACTGAGGTATAGGGCTGTTGTGTTAAGGGAATTTAGAAGTCAATGGTCACATACACTGCTAGAAAAGATCAGAACGATACATAAGTTTTTCAAAGATACTGCAGCATCTTTTATCCCTAATCCTAAAATGCCTGAGAACATGTAACTCACTTGTCAAGCAATTTGTATTGATTCAGTGATTTATTGAATATTTATCATACACCAGAAGGGAGCAATTAGAGAGAAGACGTACCTGTCATCCACAAATGTGTGTGATGACAGTGTATATAGAAGCAGATGCCCTGCTCCACGATCCCAGTGAGGGTACCTAACCAAGCCTGGAAGCCTAAGTGTAACAGAAGGTTTCAGGGAAAAGGTGGTATGTGATGGCTTGAAGATAAACAGAATGTCCACAGGACTGAGAGGTAGGAATGGGGATCTCCATTTAGAGGATGCACCTGCAAAGACCTGGAAAGACCTGGAAATCTGAAACAGAAAGGCCAGATCAGAATGGGGGGCATTATGGGAGATTTAAGCAACTTCTGGCTCCTTCCCTGGGGACTCAGCTCAGGGCTCAGTACCCTCTAGACCTGGTTCCACGCTCCTGCCTGTGACAGTCCACACCACGCTGTATTGTGAGTGCTTGTTTATCTCTTTCTCTCCTCTTAGACACCGCAGGAATATTCAGTCAGTGTGTGCTAAGTGGATGTTTGAATATGGGCATCTGCACGATGAGACCTGATATTTCCTTTGGATTGATGACCACAGTCTTGGGAATCGGGGGTGGGGTGGGGTGGGGTGGGTTAAAATGGAGACAAAGAGCCCAAAAGAAGAGCATTGAATTAAACTGTCCTGAAGACCCACCTATACTTAACATCTTCTTTGGTAAGCACCTTAAAGAATAATAATCACAAGAAGCATTTGAAGTAAACAAATTTGACCCAATATTCTTTCACAATTTATGCACAATATGAGCCCTAAAGCCTCAGAAGGTGTTTCTTTAATTTGGTTTATAGTAATATAAGTAGTATATTTCCTGCCTGTTTGGTTTCTATCCCAGCATCCCTTTTCTTCACCAGCAAACTCCCTAAATAAATATTCTCTTTTCTCAGCTCAGCCATATCTCCAGCGATGGCAAACTATGCTTTCATCACATTCCTGAACATTCTCATACTGTCTAAATGGTTCATTTGGTTGACAGCTCCTTGGCTTCTAAAATCATATTTTTCAAAGACCTGAAATATTAATTGCATTTTTCCTCTTTCCCTGCCCAGCCTCATTCCCACTCAACAGTTGCTCTACTGTTGTGAAACCGCCTTTTAAATGTTCGAGTTCCCATCTCTCTGCTTTGCATCTGGGGACAACGATGTTGCTGCCATTCAGCTCCAAAACTTCAATTTTGGCCAAACAATCTGACTTCCAAATCAGTATCTCCTGGTCTCCATTTTTTCAACTGAATATTTCATAGAAACCTCAAACTCCATCTCTCCAAATTTGAATGTCTCCTCCCCTCCCCCATAAAGCCTATTCATTCTCCTTACCCCTCATCTCCATTAATGAAATCACCCTACAGTCAATTAGCCAAGATGTAATTCTCATGAATCTTCTTTCTATGCTTCATATACATGCCCAAATCCCACTGATGGCCAAATTTGGTTAATTCTACACATAGAAGAACTTTTAGTTATTAGAGCAATAAGAATTGTCCAAAAGTGGTGCTGGAAACCTATGTTCATTGTTTGGACACCAGGGAGCTGGAGCCAGGGAATCTTCCTCACCCAGATCCCACAGTCAGGCCCCGTGGGTCAAAAGCATTCCTCCTTCTGTCTGGGTCACCATTTCGGGAACAAAAGATTTCTAGATCCTAAGGAGATAGCCTTCCAGTCCAATTTCTAAAGCCCTGGAACTTCCAGCTCAGACAGTCGCATCCCAGGAACCTGTGTATTTCTCCAATGCCAAGTTTGTTTTTTTAAGCTTGTCTTCTCAAGAGAGACTCGCAGCTGGCTTGGGAACATGCTTCCACTGGAGCCCAGACCCCAAATGCATATGTAGTCCCAGCACAATTCTCTGAGGGCTGATATTAAGATCTGGAGATCCTGGGCTTACTTAACTTCTTTTAACTAAGCTTGTATGTTATTTTCGTATTCAATAAAGCCCACTCCTAGCCCCTACTATGTACTCTGGCAACATCTATCCCAAATCATTGTACATAGTAGGGAGTTAGTCAACGGACCAGTCTGACAAGCCACGTTCCCTCCCTTTAATCCTAGAGCAGCCTCTCATTAACTCCTCATTTCCTCCCAACTGAGTTAATGCAGCATCATCACCAAGCTGCTGCCTCAGATCTTGCCTATCTGCATCCTGACTTTCATGCATTCACTGAAGGTCAGTATAAAATAAAAATCAGATCACCAACCCTTTTAAATTTTTCAGTAGCACAAGGAGACTATACTGATGTTTCTCTCTTAAATGAAAAGAAGTTCATTTGGACTTTGAGTGGACTTCAGTTATTTATTATGATATTAACAAAATGTATAGATGCACAAGACGACCTATAACATTTTTGTCCTTCATTGACAATACCTAAACCTAGATCCAAAAGTTGGTAGAGTCATGTGTTGTCTAATGATAATCACACAAGGTGAAGTGTATACCTCGAGGTGACTGCATCATCATGCCAATGCCACAGACCACAAGCTAAGAAGTCTATGTCGGGGGTGGGGGATAGTCTAGTGGGGCCACCATGTCACACAGATCTGCTGTTGAGTGACACACTTCGTAGTGCAAGACCGTGTGTGATAAACATAAACAAAAATGTGGGCCCAATCAAATTCTAGTGGACAACAGTACTTTAATTTGAAAGATTAATAATGGGAAAAAACTAAAATTTCTATATTTCTAATTTCTATCTGTAATATGTTGTTGTAAGTTAAATTTAAAATACTAAAGAGGGTAAAAAGGCAGCGCTGCATACTTCAGAGTGCTCTCCACAATACTGAGTAACATCAAAATTTTGCTTATGGTTTTGGGATGTTCAGACCACCTCTGCATCCTGGTACTGCCTGTGTGGAAGCGCCGTGGGCCGATCTTGAGGAGCTGTCCCAGGGATCTCTGAGGCTCCCTTGTTCACCTGAAGATCAGGAGATCATAATGCCATATTTAAATCTGCATTAAGTGATTACTTAATCCAATCATTATTGGATTTGTGAGCAGGATAGTAATATTTTAAATTACTTCTTTTCTTTACAGATGTTGTAAAAATAATGAAGGTCCTGGCCCAGAGTCAGAGGGAGCGATCCACTCAGACCGTGTGGTCATGGCTTGGCCACAAAGCCCATCTTCTGCCATTGTTTCCATTACATCTGAATTTAGGAAGAAAGTTGAAACAACTCCTGTGAAAAGCCTTCTTTACATGGTGCCCCAGGATATTGTTTGGCCTTTACATAGGGTAAACAAAGCATTTAACATAATAAATTTGTTTTCGTTCATTTGGTATAAGCCAGCAACACCAAAGGAGGACAAATTTCTCTGCTCAGTATTCTTATCACGATTTCACATTAGAGTCTCAATTTATTGTCTACTGTAAGGAACAAAAATCACATTCTAATAGAATGTATTTTATTTCAATTATCTCAAGAAAAAAGGTTTTGTCATTATAACTGGTAAAATAATTCTACATGAACACAATGAACTCAGTGTAGGACAATTGTCATTTTTGCCACTTGGGAGTGTCATCCTAACCTCAGACAATCAATTGCATTCACTAACCCATTAAAAGTTGGAAACTGTCGCTTGAGGTCAGGGTTACAAACCAGTAGTGAGGTTTTTTGTTTGGAGCATGCAGAGTTATTCCTTTAAAACCAGATTTTAATGTTTTCTAAAATGAAGCCTAAAATGTCTGTACTAGTCTGAACCCTCATACTCTTGTCTCCTAAGGAGCATAATCCTTTCTCCATGGGGTGAATTCTACTGAGCTTTTAACTCCCATACTGCACCCAAGGTGACCATAGTGTGACCACAGGCACTAAGCTCGGTAACAAATGATTCAGAGCGTAGATGCCTTCTGTTTAGGGTTTTTGTTTTCTTTTCTTTAGATTCTTGTCAAAATGAGAAAATAAAGGCCGACTTTTCTTTGAGAAGTTTGGCATTCCAAGAGTGTTCCTCACTTCTGACTCCATGAGGCTCCGTGGCCTCTCGTCTGAGCACCACTGGGACAAACACCCACTCCTCAAACAGGTGCCCGCTCCTCAAACAGGTGCCCGCTCCCTCAAGTGCCATGTGTATTTGCAGCAGAACTCCTCTCCTCATTTGTCACAAAATCCTCCCTGTAGCCACTTCAGTGGCCTCTCCCTGGGACACTCCGCGGACGACAGCGACTTGAAGCCTGCACACATCCGCCTTCCTGGGGTGCGTTCGGCCTCATTAGGCTGACAGACTCCCACACATCCCTCAGGCTCTGGTGACACAGCTGCGGTGTCATCTCCTGACAAAGGCTTTCTAAGGGCCCCATGGCAGAGTTAGTTAGCTGCCGGGCTGTAGCTCCCACAGCACTATCTAAAGCAAACCCAACTGCAGCACCAATCCCTCGATGCTGGAGTAAGCTCTGGAGTCACGTACTAAATTCTCCACCTCATTTCTTTCTTTCTTTCTTTCTTTTTTTTTTTTTTTTGAGACAGGGTCTCACTTTGTAGTTCAGGTTGGCTCTGAGCTCAGCCACGAACTCACAACAATCCTTCTGCCTCTGCCTCCTGAGTGCTGGGATTACATATGTGAGGCACTGCACCCTGTGTTGTATGTGGTGACCCGGGATTGAACCCGGTCTCTTGCGCTTACAAGACAGGCACTGGAACCACTGAACTAAATCCCCGGCCCTCATTTCTTTCTCTTAGAGCCCAGGGAGCTGCTCCCTCAGCTTTTTTCTGAGGATTAGAGATATTACAAACTCTCTACAGGGCAAATAAAATAATAGCAGCAAGTGAAGGAGAGGAAAATGGAAGTCAAGTAACAAAGGAGGCTGAGATGAAGTCTACGTCTCTTCGAAATGCAAGGACAATGCATGTGTGGAGCTATAAGCCCTGAGTTTATGTCCCTCTCTGGGAACATGAGCGGCCATTGTCCTTTCAGATATCGCTCCTGTCCCATTCTTTCTCTCTGCCCTTCCTGAGAATTGGATTCCAATGTGTGTTCCATCACCTCACAGTATCTCCTACGTGTTTCACCTTTTCTTGTTTATATTCTGGCTTCTCTGGGCTACTTTCCGACTTTCCTCTAGTTCACAGTTCCTTCTTCAGCTAAGTCTAGTGTGGTTTAAACACAGCAACTTAATTCTTAATTTTGGTACTGTAATTTAAGTTCAGCTCTGTAACCTTTCATAGTTTCTTGTTTCCTATAGATATTTTACAGCATCCATTTTACATATCCAAAGCCAGATGTCTTACTTTATCGGCTTTGTCTGATAACCAACACCTATTAAGGCTTTGTACCACAGAGGCTGACTCTCCTTACTCACCCTTCTTTGTGAGAGCTGATCATTTCACTGCACGCTGGCCCAACCTCTGCTGCCAGTGTCTATGTCTCAGGTCATCTATGTCCATAGGCTGAAGTGCTGGACAGCTAACCTCTTCGGGGAGTAGCTTTGCCTCTGCTGTTTTCTCCTGAAGACAGATAAATCTGAGGCTTGTGTTTTCCCTGTCCTGAGTTCTCCAGCAGAAGTGAGCTCCACTTTTTCACAACAGTATCTAACTTGGCAATACAGTCTTTTTTTTAAAATTTGAGTTTTTATTGGTACATTGTATATATTGGTACATTATATATATATTTTATTGGTTTTATACACACACACACACACACACACACACACACACATCATGATCACAGTCAACACTGAGAATTTGTACCAGTATGATATGACTTAATTTCATTTTTTCCCATTCCCCTACCGAACCTATAACCCCCTGCTCCCTGTATACAGAAGCATTGTTTCCTTTTTTACATCACATTTTTTCTTTCCCTTCATTTCTTACCCCTACACCTCCATTCCCTTTGAATATTTTCTATTTCACAATATCTATCACATACTCTAGAACTCATTTACATCTTCAGTTTCTCATACCAGAGAAAGATATGATATTTACATATCTGTAACCTGTTTATTTCACATATGAGTATGTCCTCAAGGTAGGTCCATTTGGGTATAAATGATTCAAATTTATCATTCTTTATGGCAGAGTAATACTTTATGTTATGAAAAACCCACATCTTCTTTATCCAGTCTAGAGTTGATTGGCATTTGAGTTGTTTCCAAAATTTAGCTATCACAAACTGAGCTGCTATACACATGCTTGCACATATGTATGTCACTGTGTGTGAATCTTGTAATTCTTTCCTGCATATCCCCAACAGGGAAATAGCAGGGTCAAATGGGACCTCTAATCCTCCTTTTTTGAGGAACCTCTATGCCGTCTTTACTGGCTCTTGCCATCTGGTTTTCCCTGTATTACTGCAGCTCTGCCAGGCTCCCTTCCCCCTCAAATCCTTGACTCAGTGAATCCCACAATAAGGCAGTGAATCTGGGGGTGGCAGTGGAAGGAGGCCCTGGTCTCAGTCCTCAGCATTTAAAAATATTAAAAAGATGCAGAGTCTGTGGATTTTTTGCTTTTCATTTCTCCTATTCACCTTAGTTATAATACCATGTTTTCTTACTGCCTGATTATATTTCTGAACTCAATACTATATTTAAAAAATATTTATGTAAGCTACTGGTGACTTAGGTTAATGATATCTTTCTCTGAAGGGGATTTTTGTTGAGTTTGCACTAGTCTTGGGGCAACACTGATGTTGAAGAGCATTAACAAGTGTCTGTGTTTTGGGGATTACCAAGACTTCTAGTTGCTATGTGTGTCCTGCAAGACTAGCAAGGGTTAGTTTATTTCAGGTTCATTCTTGAGACCTTTTAGGGTTCCCTGCTAATGAGGATGGATCGTCAGACTTCCTAGACCAGCCAGTATTGAAGTCTTATTCTTTCTTCCATCTTTCAAAGCCGCGAGAACCACAGCTTGATTTTGCAGCGGTTTCTTCTAAATCAGTGACTGTGCTCAAGGCAAAAGAAGCTTTGAGTGCGTGTTGTTCAGCTTCTTTTAGAGTATTCTGGGGGTATAGTTGGCTTCTATGTGTCTTTATAAAGTACCTTTCCCAGTGCCGGGTGTGGTGGCTCACGCCTATAATCCTAGCACTTGGGAGGCAGAGGCAGGAGGATCGCCATGAGTTTGAGGGTAGTCTGGGCTACACAGTGAATTCAGGACCAACCTGAACTGCAAAGTGATACCCTGTCTCAAAAAAAGTATCTTTCCCTCTTTTTTGTTGTTTTCAGTGGGCTTAATAAAAATGTCTAGATTATCATTGATGGAAGGAACTTCTAGGTGACAGACTTACTCCCAACCTCTCTGAACCTTACATTTACCATCCTCACACCTGGAAAGGCATATGGTTCATAATCAACAAATGTACACTGCTGAAAGAACAGGTAGGTCAAAAATTAGAAACAACTCACTTAAAAAAGGTGCATTAGGGAAAAAATGAGACAGAACACACGAAAATACAGACTCGAGTGTCACTGGACAAGACCAGGGTGGTTTTAATGGGTCTGCTCCCAAAGCCAATTGTGAAAACAGGCAGAGGAAGAAAAGTAAGACTTCAAATTTCCACTCCAAGTTCCTCCAAGAGATGATGCTCCAAAGAACAACCATGTTCCTGTCTTAGAGAGACAAATCTTCCATGGAGTGATGGGGCTCCTCCCAGTCCTTCCAGTCAGAACAGAATTCACTCGGTGCAACATGACTGCTTCCCAGGACCTTTCAGGTTGCAAGTAAATTGAGTGTCTCAGCTCACAGTCTGGTGGTATTGCATGGCATGCACAATTCAGAGAAGCAACCGACCAAATAAGTGACCATGCATAGCACTGTTGCAAGGGAGGGGGAGCCTGGGTGAAAGACAGGTGTTCTGACTTGAAATTGAACCTAGGTTTGTGTTGAGTTTGGCTGGGACCACATAGTAGAACACATATTCAATCAGTTCATATTGCATTTCACTTGTTAAGATTGCTTTAGTTAACATCCACTCAGCTCAGTTCTCAAAGAGCATCCGCAGAACCCATGTTGTGTGCAATGAGCTTGTGTTTAGAGATGAGGAGTATTAGTAACACACAAAGCTTTCATTCAAAGAGATTGTGTTGCGTAGATACACAGAGATGCAGGGAGACAATTATTGTATACTGAAGCACTTCACCATTGGTACACCCAAAGAATTATGTGTTTCAAGTGTGGCTGTGGAGGAATTTTATAGATAGATTCCACCAATAATTTTGGTCTTTGATTACATGTTAGTTTCTAAATCCAAGAGGAGTTTACCAGGCTAGATTGTGTTTTAGGCTCATAGAGGACCCGAGTGGATGTAACTACACAGTAGTTTTGAGAACCGACGTGTTACCTTTGGCTCTGTGTCTTTCTGTTGTGTCTGTTTCTCTGGACCTGAATTTCTCCAAGCCAGAAGGAAACACTGTCCTTAGTTAAAGAAGGAAACAGTATCCTTCGTTAAAATTTCAGCTGAAAGAGAAGCTGGAGAGTATACAAACTTTCTGAGAAATCTACTTTGGACCACATTATTCATTCACTTTACAAATGCAAAAGATGGGATAAATTTCAGGAGAAAAAGAAAGTTGATCCTATAAAACGATAATTCACTCTGAATGGATTCATCTTTCACTGTCTAGTATTTCTACACAGTGCCAAAGGGTCTGAAGAACAGACAGTTTCTTGATTTACTGGCTGGCATTTGTGTGTATGTGTGTGTGTGTGTGTGTGTGTGTGTGCGCGCGTGCGCACCTGTGTGTATGCTGCTGTACTTTGAGAGCTTATGATGAGAAAGATGAGAACAAAACCTGCCGAGAACAAAACTAATGCCTCTCCAAAGTGGACCTGGCACTTGACACTGAGCAGGATGAATTTTCTGCATGGTATTTGATATAAATGGGAAAAGGGAGGGAGGAAATGCTGCTGTGTCAGCACAGGGATTGCAAATGCAGTAAAAATGGTACCTGAGACTAAGAAGGGAAAATGGAAATGGTCTGGAACACTGCGAGTAGAAAAAGAGACCATGGGTACAGGTGTTTAAATTGACAAAACATAAATATCAATCAGAAAAGGAAGGAAGAGAGGGAGAAGAAGGCTAAAGGGAAGCAGAAGAGAGAGAGAGAGAGAGAGAGAGAGAGAGAGAGAGGAAGGAAGGAAGGAGGCACAAAAGCTATTTTTGAAAGACCATTAAAATGCTCTGAAAATAACAAGTGTGCATTCTGTGAGAACTGTGCTCTCTTCTGTTTTCCCTGGTGAAACTTCTTTGTTTATACCCTAGATTTATACCAGCATTCAGTACCTTCTAGTTTTCTGAGTTTTACTGTCAAAAAATTGTTTAATAAAAGCCACTCCAGCTAATGCATTAAAAAATACTTCTGTCTCATAGAGAACATGGTGAAATAAACCCCTAAGAGTAGAAGTGTGAAATTTGTAACAGAGATGGCGTCTGGAAATATCTCCTTCTGGGAAGATTCAGGCACAGGTTCCAGGTCACCTATACTCATGCCACCCAACAGTCCATTCTCAGAATGACAGTAAAACAAAGGGTTCTTGGAGGTGGAGAAAAATATTGAGAGAACTTGTGAGAAACAGGTACAAATAACAACGTGCATCTGTGGAAGTATATCTTCATAAAGTCAAGAGGTAGCCTCCAGCTGCCAGTGTGCATATCAGTGGACAAAACACCTATTAATTACCCAGTAGCTGTCAAGTGTGTTGCGATGGATTCTAAATAGGTTGTCTCAGTTCTTACAATAGCCATATGAAGTAACATCAACTCAACTCAATTTACAGGTAAGAAAGATTAAAATGGCAAAGATTTAGAAATTCGCTTATGGCAAAAATGACATCTAATTGCCACCAGTAGTAACGGCCACGGCTATCAGTTACTGAAAGCTTACTATGTGCTATATACAGAGTTTTGCATTTTGCAAGTGTTATACAATTTATTCGTCTAATGATCTTTTGAAACAAAATCAGTTTCCTCAAACTACAAGAGAAGAAAATGTGAGAGTAAGTGACAGAATTTGGGTTGAACCCAGGTCAGGGTGACAGGACCCCTGTCCTATGTGGTTGGGCTTTCCTTGGAGGTCACTGTTTCCCAGGCTCCCGGCCTGTATGCTGTATAATGTACTGTCCTGTCTCTCTCTAACTGTCTAATGTATGGTCTACACCCTGATCTTGACCTCCTCTACCTGCCAAGAAAAAAGGAAAAGTTGCATTTCACAGCAGACATTGTTTTCTGGTCACCAAATCTTTAAAAAAAAAAAAAACCTCTACAAAGTAGAGGCCGGTATCTCTATTGTAATGATGAGGAAATTGAGGCTCAACAGGTTCAGGGAACTTGCCCAAGGTCATACTCAGGAAAGTGATGGATATGGAATTTAACATTAAATCTGCCTCACTGTGAGGCCAGTGTCCTGCTTTCCTATGAGCCCCTCGTACGTGTTCTGGGGAATAATCCTGGGCTCGCAGTGGGGCAGGGGATTAAAATTGTGCACAAAGTGCTTTCTAATCATTTTCCTGTCAGAAGGCCTCCACTTTACTTAGTACCAAACTCCAATTTTTCCAGTGTGAAAGGAAGCTTTTGCAAAATAGAAAAAGTACTTTCATTCCAGAGAGAGTCCTAGGAATAAAAAAAAAAAAAAGAATGTGCAAAGAAAAGCAGTGGGGGAGATAGCTAATACCACTAGTTTCATTCTCATAAGGGAAAAAGAGACATTTTAGAACAGATCTATTGTGTGAACTTGAAAACATGAAGTAGGGTCAGAAGTGCTACGTGGCAGCCCCACAGAGGAAGTGGTCACCAGAAGAATAGCCTTGATTGCAAGCCAGTGCTAATTAGGCTTCCAGGTCCACAATGAGGATTGGAGATTGAACTCTAACCATCAGCTCGTACATGAAGATTTTTATAATAGGAAAGTTATTTAATTCTCCTTTCATCTTGAATGCTCACATTAATAGAATCATTTTCCAGGAAAATAGCAATAGCAAGAAAATATAAAATACTAACAGCAAGAATTTTTTTCAGTGCTGAAAAATTTTTTCAGAATTTTTTTCAGAAGCAGCTAGGAAATTGATACCTGATTTGTAGGCATGTCTTAGAGCTTTGCTATCTCCCATGGACCAGAGATAATTTTTCCTTGTGGAGAATTTATAAGTTTCCAGGTATATAACACTGAAGATGTCCTGAGTCCAACAAAAGGCAAATTCCTTCTTGGTGCTTAGTTCAATCAATAAGAAACAAAAAAACCCCAAATAAACATGAAGCTAAGAGAGTTTTGCCAAGGAAGAGAAGGGGTAAGATATTTTGGGAAAAGAGGATGAGAGAGGATCATTTCTCTTTGGGTTATTTTGGTTTTGTTTCATCTCAGTACTCATTAACTTTGTTTATTATCATTCTTTCTCAGGAAATTGAAAAGGCATCTAGGGTTTGGGGCTGTATCACTCAGTCTCTGTGTAAGTTTAGAGGTTAGGAATTGTGATCTCAAATTAAGATCACTATGTTGACATTCCAGCTTTGATACAGCTTTCTTTGTTACCTTAGGAAAGTTCCTTCTCCTAAGCCAAGAAGATAATAGTAATTACCTACCTCATAAACATGCAGAAAAACTGCCTGGCTTAGCATAAGGATATTGCCTGATGCCCATGTAAACTAGATACATTTTATTCCCCACTGCTACTCTTCACAACGGTAGCTCCATTACTTAGCATAGTGCTTATGTCGAATAGTTGAGAAAAAAGAATTGAACAAATAAATAAGTGAAAGAAATGTTTTTCCTTTTAGAAAGAAATGCCTTTCTTTTCATAAGTCTAAATTTTCCATAATATGTTGATTTTATCCCACATGCTAGAATAAAATCTAAATGAAGGTGTATGTCCAAGGGGCACACTGATTTTTTTGTTTGGGTATTCATGTTCCTAATGATTCTAGTAGCACATGTCACTTCTGGTTCGTGACTGTTTATACAGCCATCGTGTCCATTTTAAAGGTAGTTTGCATCTACCCTTGATTGGTTCTGAGTGAGTTTGCTTTAGCTTTAGCTCAAGATGCAGTCAAAGTTGACTGCTGGGAATTCTGTAGAACAAAGAGCTGCTCCATTTAGAACTTCCTTTGAAGCCAATTCATTATTCTTCTTGTGAATTTTAATGCTTCCATTCTTTATGTCTTTCTTTAAAGTTACATTCTGAGTTGCTATGATGGAGGAACTCTCTGATCAAGAAATGAAAATTTCTTTGCAGGAGGAAGTTGATACAGACAGTTGAGTTGAATCCACGTTTACGTAGGGAAGTGGCAGCATCGTAGAGACTCATTCAGTCTGAGATGAAGCTGGGTTTTATGGTGTGGGTGTGTGTGTCCACAGTGGGAGCTAGCTCTTCAGTGAGGTGAGGTTGAGAAGCAGTGTGACCTATGGGATGGAACTTGGTGCAGCAAAGTAGGTCCTTGTGGAAGTTGTCTTTGGAAGGGATTAAGATAGTTCTAGTTGGACCCCCAGTGCGAGTGGTTATTATTAAGAAGTAAAGCTGGCCTATCTCCATTCTCCAGATTTCTGTGTTGCCAAAGGATCAATCCTTTCTGCACATGTACCAACATCATGCGGTTTGCCATGAGTCTTGTAAGAATAGCAGAGGTCAAAGGAATGGATTGTCTGCTGTTGAACTTTCAGCCTCTAAAAAAGTGAATCAGGTTAACATTTTTTCATTGTACATTATCCAGCCTCAGGTACTTTCTCACAGCAGTGGAAAAAGACTAATTATCTGACACTAATATTTCTCTTCTCTTGCAACATGGATTCTAATGGCTCCAAATGGTTTTAAACTCTGTTAAATGGTTTTGTATTCAATGCATATTATTTTTTAAAAAATAGCTCTTCTCCTGAACTGAGATATCCTAAAGGGACAAAATGATGTTCTCTACACTTTATGCCTGATGTTTATGATTTCTCTGGGTTATAAAAATTAAAACATTCTTGGTCAGTAATGGCACAGATGTCACCTCCCCATTGGGTGTATCCTAGGGCTATAGCTTCCTGGCTTCTTGGAAAGATGTTGTCTGATACTTAAAAAACTAAATAACCTTAAGGGGTGAAGCTTAACTATAATGATGATCTGAAAAATCTGGAATGGATTATAAAGTTAAAGTCCAGATACACCTCAAGTCACTTATGTAAAAGAATAGGGTTTGTTTCAATATTTTGATTATATCATTTTAGCACTTTATTTTCCTTATATTTATCTTAAGTGAGTAAAACTAAACTCTTTATGTGTCTTATTAACATTTTTCAAATTATACTTTTAATTTTGAGATAATTACAGACTCATATGCAGTTATAAAATCCAAAACATAGAAACTATGTCTACCCTTCCCAGTGAATATCTTTAATAACTATAGTACTAATCACTAATCTGTTCTATATTTCTGTGAAAATTTTGTCATGTCCAGAACATTGTATAAATAAAATTACATGATTTTTGTCTTTAGGAGAAAGAAAGTTATGCCTAATGAAGGTTAAGAACTAAGGTCTTTGTTTGATACCACTAACTAACATTTTACCTCAGGAAAATCACCCTATCTCACTTATAAATGACAGGTTTCATAAGCAAAGACCTCAGAGGGCACCTGTAAATCAAGATCATGTGATTCAAATGCACTTTAAAGATATCTCAGTTGCCGCAGTGAGGACAGAGCCGAGGCTTTGGGAAGGAGCAATGTCAGACTTTCAGCTTCTTACAGAGGATGTTTCATGTATTCTTATATTTTCTAGTAGCAAGAAGACTTGGATCCTTCTCTGCCAATTAAAGATCTGCATCTATTTGAAGTTGTTGGAAACCTAAGAATGTTAAGGGATTATTTTCCCCTGCTCTTTCTTAAGTGACTTTATAGAGACATTTCTGGAATTTACCTAAACAGGAAAATCAGAAAATTTCTATCCAAAACTTCTCTTATTCTCCTTGACCTACAGAAAAAGACGTTGGAATAAATCACCATTCAGAGATATCTCCTTGTCGTGATGTGTTCACAGACCAAGTGGACTTCAGGAGAGAAACTGATGGGAGGATGGATGGTTTCTGCTCTTGTCTCAGGTGCATGTTGTAGTATTAATACTGGCTTTTTAATATCTGGCCCATGGAGTTGCACAGGGTCTCATGCTTAGGCCTGGCTTAGTAGTTCTACCATGACTTCCCTGGAATTCTCAATAATTTTATTACTGAACTTGTGTTTTGTAAGTAAAGTCTGATGGGTTATTGCAGTAGGTGTATGAGCAGAGAAAATAAAGGAAATATGTGTGTTTGTTGTAACTGCCACCTCATATAGCCTTCCTATTGCTCCACAAGGAAAGAATAATCATGGACTAGATGTGTGCAAATTGAGTGGGAATCAAAGCCAGCATAAATTAGCTGTCGTATGCTAACAACTAAGAGGTAGGTTCTGACAGACCGTTCTCATTAGAACTTGCTTTAAATACAGAAGAAAAGACAATGATGTTCTAAGAAGTGTGAACAGCCAAGGACACTTACTGTATTTTCTTCTTCCTTCTTTGAAACTTATGCAGGTAAGAAGGCCATAAAAGGGAACATTTCTATAATTCTGACTCCTTTTAGTTCTTCCATAGTCTCAATGAGTCAGATGTGGAATGTTCATGTACTAAAAATAGAAACAAAAGCAGTTTATACTTGGGCAGTATTTTAATTATTGTGTTAAGAACAAAATATATGCATGTGTAAAGTATGAAATAGTAATTATATAATTTTAGTAAGCATACATTTCAGTTCTGATAGGTGCATTTAAAACAGGTATTGTACAATAAATGTAAATGATAAAATTTTAGTAATAGTTTAAGATGGTAATTTTCCTTATTTAGAACACTAAAATAAAAAAATACCCTATGAGTACAGAAAAGAGCTGTAGGAAAAGGAAAAATTTTATATGTAGTACTTTTAGCAATACCTTCCCATGTTTTGTGTAAGGGGCCCTGCGTTTTCATTTTTTGTTGAACACCACAAATTGTCCTGCCACCCCTGGGTGGTGTGGTAGTGGTGAAGTGCTGAGAATGTGCAAATAAGCAACAGCCTCCTTAGAGGCATTGGTTGAATTTATTTTTGTTTGTTTAATAAAAATGAGATCAATCTGGCTAATTTAATAAAAGGGTGATTTTTTGGGGGGTTCATTTGTTTTTCCTTGTGTGGGGAAGCTGCAGTGTACTTACAGTATTGAAGGAAAAGCTAAAAAGCAAGTTAAAGAAGAGACAGAAATTCAGAGTGCTAGTAATCCATACACAGCACGGAAGGATAACGTTGGAGCTGTCGTAGCTGGAGTGATTGTCTATGCTGCCCAACTCACCAGTCTCAGGCTAGAAGTAGAGTTTGACTGATGCATGTTGGATGGATTTCTTTGATAGCACTAAAAGATAACACATAATGGGGGAAAAAATCATCTCCCAAGTAGGAATTTAGTTGAAATTTACATTTAAGTAAGTGGATTTTGCAGTGAAAAACTGAAAAAAAAAATGCAGTGAAAAACAAACAAACACACCAAAAACTTTGACTAGATAAAGAACAACATAAAAACATAGCGAGTGGTACTCCTCTGACAGGGCTGTAGCTGAGTTGGATGGGAGAGAAAGTGCTAAAAAGTTACCATTGTCTGCTTTTCTCTCTTCTCTTTCCTTCTTTCGATTCTTTTTTTCTCTTCATCTTTGCTTTGGTTACTTTACTCTCATTGCTGACACCAAAAGTTAAAGGAGAAAGTGTTTAGCTCATAGTCTGTAGAGGTCTAAGGTTGTAGAGGTTTAAATCCATAATCATCTTGTTTCAAGGCAGGGTGGTACATGGCAGAGGGGCAAAGGCTTATGGTGGCTAAGAGGAAGTAACAAACAACAGGAAACCTTAACAACTTCTTTCTGCCCCTTTTATCTTATCCAGACTAGTGGGATTAGCGACATGACAAACCAAGCAGTATACTGGTTTAGTAATCACATATCCTTAATCCTAGTATCAGACATTATGGATTCAACCATCTCTGAAAAAGTCACCTTGACTGCGTGAGCTTTGGGGGACATCTTGATCCAAACTATAATAATATTTTATAACACTGATGTTGGAGAACACTTACATATATATATATATATATATATATATATATATATATATATATACATATATAAAATTGAAATCTTTATTGGTACATTACATATACACATCATGATTGCACTCCACAATGGGGATTGGTACCAGTGTAAGACACAATTTAATTCTCATTTTTTCCCATAGCCCTACCCACCCCATCACCCCTCTATATACATAAAATTACGATCTTTTAGAAGACTAAAAAGTCAAAGAGACCCCAAAGTTAAAGGGAGAAAGTAGGAACTTATCTTTGATTTTACCTTAAAACACTTAAGCATTCTTGTAGTTCTCATAACTACTTTAGTTCGTGAGGGTAGAAGACCTGGGAGGGCAAACACTGGAGCCAAAGCCCAGCCAGTGACTAAGAACTTACATGATACTGTACATCAAGGTAGACATGTTTCCACTTGAGCTAAATCCCCACCCCTGGGACACTGTACATGAGAATCTTAGAGGAGAGCTAGGATTCAGGAGTACAAAACCTTAGCAGCAGTGTTAAGCCTTTCAGATTTCCTATTTATGGCTCTGTTTTGAATTTGCTTTATGAACAATCTTTAGAAATAATATTTCTTAGATTTAGTCTTCCAGTAGATTTTGCAAGATGCTTGTCTTCTGATTCCTGTTAAGACTGTACACAAAGATAATGTTAAGGAAAGTATATTTTCATCTTCAGTATTTACTTGAAAGTGAATGAAATATCCCATATACTGCTGAAGATCTCCATACTGCCTTGGCAAGAGGAATTTTTTTTTAGCAGAAATGCCAAAATTCTAATTCTTAAGGCAGTAGAGGAATGGAGACAGCAACATAAGACTACTGTCTGCCAGGTGGAATGGGGCTTCATAAAAGCTAGCCTCATTATGTAGACCATCTACCATCTACTATCTACCAGCATTGATGATGGGGCCTTGTGGGACTATTTTGCCATTGGCTTCCAGGACATCTGCTATAGTAGGCTATCAGTAGGAAGTGTGGCTTTAAAGTATCCACATGAGGTATCCCCCTATTTTTCAGTCACTTGAGGACACTCACCAGCCCTCTGTATGTGTGGAGGTACTGGGGATGGACTGCAAGGCCTTGTACATGTTAGGCAAGGGCTCTGTCTCTGAGCTCACACCCTCTTAAAGTTGTGATGAAAACCTTTGGGACTGGTAGATTTGTGGGCAGTGTGGAAGGCAACGTAGCTGGGGTTATATAGTGGAGAAACCCACCCTGGCTGTGTAAGGAATGCTTAACTGCCTGACATGGAATCTCTGACTATAATTTGGATGTTTTAGGCCTTCTTCCTTTATTCACACTCTATTATAGGATATGCTCTTTTGAATATGTTCGGTAGAAAAATAGCTTTCTGGTTTTTCCATGTATTAATACAACATAAAACATTCACCTTTAGTTGCAATAAGTAAAGAGGATGTTTCTGGTTTGTGGCACCAGTACCACTTATCTCCATAGCTCATTCAATTCAGTTCAGTCATGTTCACCAAGTGTGTACCAACTCTGAACCAGGCACCAGGCCAATTACTGGTGATACGAAGTTGGGGAAGACATAGCCACACTTACAGTCTGGATACAGCTTAGCTCCATGTTATTCCTGAAAGACGCTGCTGTTTATCTGAGATACGTAGCAGTATGTAGCACCTGGTAGATGAAGACACACGCCAACAAATGAGGTTGGGATTTTCCCCTCTGGCCTGCAAACCATCACTGACTCATTCCGTAGTGAATTACATCACCTTTAACAAGGATAAAAAGTGATTCTGCTCTCTCTCCTCTGTCCTTTGCCAATCCCTACCTTGTCATTCAGATTTCCTGGCCCTGATGACCTTTCCAGTTCCATGGGGTCCCTCAGTGTCCACCACCCTGGCTGCAGGACAAGTTCCTGCACACTTGTAGAGCAGAATTCCTATGGGCTAAGCTGTCCCATTTAGTTCTGAGGACAGCTGCTTGAAGGTGGCTGAGTGGGTAGCTGGAGGCTGTCCAGCTCCATTTGGCTTAGGCTAATAATTTAGAAGGATTTGTTTCTTTCATTTGTTTCTCATTCTGAACTGAAAAAAAATGGAAATTTGTCTGCTGAGTAGGGTGGAAAGTAGTGAGTAGGCGAGGCTGGGAGAACGAGGCTGGGCACATCGTTCCTGCCACCTGTTACCTGCAGAATCCGGTTCTTTTCTCCTTTGTGCTGCTGCCGCCATCTGCCAGGCTGTTAGTCAGGTCTCTTGCTTACACATGACAGGAATTAATTTGACCCCTCTCACATCAAATGCGTGTTTAAGCTACAGGAACATTCTCAGAACTGAAGGGCAGAAAAATGGCTGAGCCTCTAGAAGAACCCAGAGTGAGCGCTGGAAATCAGGGGTCTTGCCTTCCCTCCTCCCTCACTTTCTCATGGTTTTCTTGACCTCTCTGGTCCTTTGTTCCTAGGTTTCATTTATTTTTTGCCCAGCAGTTTGAAATGTCTGCCTATCCCCTAAAAGGGCCTAAAATTCGCATTTAAAATTGCCTTCAGCTGCACAGACTTACCCTTCTCAGTCCCAGTTCCTCGGCCACATCTGCTCGGTCAGCCTCGCTCTGGGGTCACTCTCTATCTCATCAACCCCCATGAGAGAGAAGTTGACGCAGTGCAAACTTGGTGAGAAAACTTAGCTCTGTGGAGAGAGAGAGACAATTCCCAAATAAGGAGAAATGGTTAGCAGCTGGTCAGGTTTACCAGGTCCCGCCTCCAGAAAGGTCTGGTATGACATTGACCTCCTTTCCTTCTAGACCATCCCAGTTCATTACTCATGTTCTTTTGTCCTAAGGAAGGCGTGATCCCTGTCATCTGGCGCCCAGGCCAGGTTCTTCGGCAGCAGCACCAGGATTCCAGGAGCCGTGGGCCTCTCATGTCATATCTTGGCTTCTAAGTGTTTGAACTGTGTGTGAATCTGTGAAGAAGGATGGTGGAGTTTGAGAATGAATGTCTCTGCCAAAATCACTGAGCAATGAATGACATGGGCAGGAAGCATTGGCTCTTTGTACTTCTGGGGTCTCAGTTTTCCTCCTGCATAGGAAGAGAGGCCATGATATTGGAAGGTCAGACTGCTGGAGTGAAGGTCCAGATCTGATGGTCATACTGCAGCAGGAAAATCACAACCTGCTTCCTCATCCTAACAAGAAAGTCCAACTCACAAATTATTTAAGCGTTCCTTAAATACTTACTATGTGCCAAGCATTGTGCTACTCCTGTGGTCTGTGGTCCTACCCTCAGATCTTTTAGTGTATGATATGTCTTAATTATCATAATGTGTGAATTTTATAATTAACTTGAAACATTTTAGACGTATAAAGAACCATAAAGAATAATAGAAAGAATCCTTATATATTCATGATTGGCTTTAAAAATAAAATGTCCCCCTGGCAGTTGAAGTCCCTGCTAACCTCTCCCGGAACACATATTCTCCCCTCTCTCATGAAGTCAGTACTTTCCTTAATTTGGCATTTGGCAATGAATGGCTTGGTTTTTTTTTTTTTTTCCCTTTTCTGTCTTTTTTCCTTCTCCTTTTGTTCTTCAGTGCTGAAGATCAAAGTTAGGCCTTCCGAATGCTAGGCAGGCATCTTAACACAGAGCTGTACCCAAGGAAGCCATGGATTTCCTTGTATATTTATATTAAGGATTTAATTTACTCCCTTAACATGTTTAAATTCTAACCCCAGTACTGTGAATATGATTTATTGGAATTAGGGTTTGGGGAAATTATCAAGGTAAAAAGAGATTAGAGGCATAGGCCCGATCCAGTATGACTATGTTCTCATAAAAAATGGAAAATTTTGGCAGAGACCCAGACAGGCACAAGGGGAGAGTTCCACGTGACAATGAGGGCAGTGCTAGAAGTAAAGGAGCACTGGGGATTACAGCAGAGTTCCTGAAGACAGAAGAGAAAAATGAACAGATTTTTCTCAAAGAACCAATGCAGTTGACACCTGGTGTGAGACTTATCATGTTGAAAATAGTTTTCTATGACTTGATATTTTCTTTTGAAGTATGTATGGGAGAATCATCCTTTAGTATGAGTAGTTTTAATGCTTTCATTGTAATAGTTGCATAGTAGCTCATTTTAGAACACACTTTATTTGCATGATTTAATTATCTATTTTTTGATGATGACACAATTATGCACATTTTTATCTATATCTCCTTTCACATTGTGAAATTATTCTTCTTTAGTATATACCTAGGAATTGCATCTCTATACTCTGACATAATACCACATTTTTCACTACCACCAACAGTGTTAAACAAATTTATCTTGCTGTCCAACCTTACCGACAAACAATATTATGTAATTTTTAATTGTTTCTAATCAGTCATTGTGCCGAAAGGTGATACTTGACATTATGAGTGGTTCTGTGAACTGCTAAATACAAGGTGGGATGGGAATGAATGAGCTGTGGGAGTTAATGAAGGAACGGTGGGAGAGAAGGCACTCTGGGAGAAGTAGCTCTCCAGGCAAACATCAGGCAATGTGGCCAGGGAGCAGCTCGAGGTCAGTAGCAGGGAAAGTGAGCTGCTGTGGTTCCTCTCTAACTGTTCCACCACTCCGACTCAGGGTATCAGTAGTAGTTCAGGAGGGAGCTTCATGCAGAATCCTGGAAGGCCTGCACAGGACATGAGAGGAATGTGTCTGAAGGAACAATAAACCCCAGTGCTATGAGTGACTCTCACTTTGGTTCCAAGCCTTGCTTACAAATTAGAATTACACAAGAGCTTTAATTTATGTGACAGACTACAGCCCAGACCAATTATAAAGCAGAACTTCTGGTGAGGAGTGACACAATACATCCTGAGGGGGGAAGAAAACGGCTAACAAAGAGGGCCAGAAGGCCAGAGGGGAAAAGTGGAAGCTGGCTCTGAAAAAACCGCAGAGTTCTTGGTTCTGAGAACTACACCAAAGCTGGGAAGAGAAGCAGCAGCATGTGCTATAGGTTTATGGGAGTCTGAGGAAAGCTCTCTGGATGCCATGAGGAACCCCCACCTCGCATGATTAAGCCAAGCCCGGGATACATGTGCTTAGAATATTTCAAACAACTAAGAGGAATCTCAGCTCAATTGTAGTTAATTAAAATTTCATTTACATTGTGGTTTTAATACCCCTAGCCCATGTGCTTTTAGTATCATAATAGTTCTGCAACAAGACTTGAAATAAGAAAATATTACATTGCCCAGTCTGTTAGATGCCTGATATGCTGAGTTTGAATTCTCTAAAATCAGAGGATGAACTCTAGGAAAAACAGAAGTTAAGAGTAGGAAATGGATATTGAGATGATAGTTCCAGAGAGGTAGGAGGGGGTCCCCATTCAGTGTCTGGGATGATGCTTTACAGGGAAGTTTAGCAGAGCAAAACTCATGTGGGTACAACAGGAGTTACAGCTATGACTAACCAGCAAGTATACAAGTAGAGTTGCTTAGAGACTAATGATCCAATGAGGAAATAAATCAGGTAATAAATGTATGTGAAAAGAACAGACTTCTTTTTGAAGAAATGATGAGTCTAGAGGTCTTCCTTATCCACTGAGGGGACTGATATCTAGACTTCGCTGGACCTGGGGTTCATGTTTTGAGGAAGCATGTAGGCCTGGTCATTTGAGGCCTTATTTCCAACAGATGCATCTCCAGCCACAGTTCTGATGTATCTTGCCTTTGTCCTGACCCTCTGGGGGGCCTGGCCCTGTATGACTGCCTGTAATATTTCTACCTAATTTAGGTACAACATTTTCATCTAACTTAATAGTTCCTCAAAGGCTCTGGTAGGAATCAATCTCTTGCCCCAGCAGAAAGGAGTAGATTACCCCTAATTGGAGTGAACTGCCACTCATTCAATTATTCCCCTACTATGAAAATCATCCATACTTGGCTTAGTACTGTACTTGATCTTTGGCTTCTTCAGAGCCAGGAGCTCTTATCATTGGCCTGTTCCACCATAAAGAGTGTATCTTAATACATCTATGCTTTCACTTCTACTTCTGAGTTCCTTGTTTGGGGTACCAAGAACCTAGAACAATCACAACTCCCAGCATCAGAAAGGAACCAGGTAGGACTATTTTATCAAACTTCCCAGGTGACAATGCTCAGCCAAGACTGAAAAGCCCTGGATTAGCAGACACCACCTTCTGAGTGGAATCAGAGTGGCTGCGGCACATCTCACCGTGAGTCCCATATACGTATTTGTGTAGGAAGTCACCATATCAGACCTTCTCTGCTGTCAGCAAGCTGCTGCACGAGTGGAAACAGTAACAAAAGATGGGTGGCTTGGGGTGGAAGAGGGAGAAGTGAAGTTAGAAATGCAGTGTTTTGTTTGTAAAAATATCACAAACATTGCCAAAACAGAGTAAGATTTTACTATATTTTGTGTCTTACAGAAATTCCACTGCCCAGCATCCAACACCCTCCTGCACCACCCTCAAGTTCACAGATCCCAAGGAGTTTGTGTATTCCGTCTCAGAAATTGGTTCTTCCTTGAACTTACAGCGTGCTCAGCTTCCGGGGGATTCAGAACGAATTGCTTAGAAAGAGCCCTGCAGGGTGCTGGCTGTAATGACACAGTTTTAAAGAATGCCCTGGACCACTTGGAGGGAATCACTAACCACCCTCCTGTGCTTCGTTTTCCTTCCCCATCTCCGAGCTTTCCACAGTGCTTTGGTTTGATTTCCGAGGCAGAATTTACAATATGCCATGATTGAAGAACAGTTCAACTTTATACAACGTCTTGTTGGGTTTCACTGTCTCACCAGGAGGACCGAGTGCTATTTTCTCATAGTTTTCCCCAGTTCTTCCTGAAAATGGAATGGAGGGGAGGGGCAGATACCCACCTGGCCTTGTCACAGCAGGTGTGGTGCGCACGTGATCTTCTTCTTTTTTCTAAATGGGGCAGCAGAGAACGAACTGCCCACATGTACATATGTACATGTGTGTGCGTGTCCTTTATGTCGTGCGTCCGTGGGAGTGTGGGGATGGGGAAGAAACGGGCCTCTCCAATCGCCAAGTGAGATCTCAGGCTTCTCTTCCAGCTGCGACTTGCTTGAGTTCCCAGGCATGGCCCCTGCCTCTCCATCTTTGATCTTCCTGCTTAGCTAATTGGTGGACCTGGTAAGCCGCTATTTCGTGTGGCTGTGTCTGGGATTTAGAGGATGCAGCAGAAGGCCTCAGAAGTTTGCTTTACGAGGATGCCAATTGCTTTTTATTACAGCATCTCATCCCCTGTTATGTGTATTTGGAAGAATTCAGTTCAGTGAATTTTCTTAAAAAAAACAACAAAGACTTTGTATTCGCCCATCTGGTCTCAAATGATTCATTCAATATAGTTTCTCATCAAAATTCAGATATCACGTACCCAAGGCCACTTGACTTTTCAGTGCCCCTCCTGGCTCGTCCTCCGGCGCAGCCTCAGCCTCTCTCCCCTTTCCACCTCGGGCCTAAAAACAGCACCACAGGTGCTGGTATATTTAGCATATTGTTCTATCAGGTATCTCGGAATGCGAGGCCTCTGCAGTGTCTGACGTGAATCCACGGGCTAAATCGATAATGAGCCTGTGGAGACAAATCGGCCAGCAATTGTTTTAGCCGGGCCGGAGGAGGCCAGCAAAATGCCAATTGCAGCCTCGGTGGTGAACTGTGCGCTGAGCCCAGACAGCCCCGGATTAATGAAATCGCCCGCGCTCAGCTTGCTCCAGGACGCAAGCAGCTTGCAGAAAGGCATATGGCAAAAAAAAAAAAAAAGAAAGAAAAGCCAAAGTTAATCGGAGAGTCAGGCGTCCAAGAAAGCAGCAGCTGCTTGGAAAGGGGAAGCACATCCGCCGCGCACAGCTTCGCTTCTCCGCTCGGTGGAGCAGGGGCTGCAGAGCCGGATTAGCCCTGGCGACCCGGGCGCGGGGCGCGGGCCCGGCGGGGCGGATGCGCGGCCCACGGCGGCCGGCGGCGGGCTGATGACCGGCCCCGAAACAGCCCCGCCGGCTCCAGTGTTTCCTCCGTCCGTCCACCGCCAGCTATCGGCCACCATCTGCGCTCCAGGGCGCGACCTCATTAGAGAGCTCTGGCAGGAAGTCGGCGGCTGGCTTTCTCCTCTGTGTTGAATGACAGCGTGGCTGTGTCGCTTGATTCTGATTCGGGATCTGTCGTCATTCTCAGGAAAGGCCTCCAGAGCCAGGATTTTAGTAACATCTCGGCTGTGGTCCAGAGGGGCCAAAAGAGGCAGAGGGTTGGGGACTGTCGCAGACTTGCTGTCCTCCCTGGAATTCACGGTCACTTGTCATAGGCCGTGACGGAGGTAAAAGTCTTGGCGGCCTCAGACAGGGCTGTTTTCTGCAGGGTGTTCTATTAAAACCAGTGGATGGAAATGGCGGCCTTTGGAAAATAGATCCCCAAGGCAACTCAATTCGGGAAACACTGGCTTTCATAAGGTTTCTTTTTATTGTTCAAAGCATTTTCATTGTAAGTAGCTTATGTCTTTAAGATGCGGACGTACCTCATAGATGTGAACACAGGACATTTTGCAAAACTACTCTCTTTCCTTTTGTGGGGGGAGGGGTCTACAACTTTTTTGGGGAAGAGTGTTTGATACAAGTTGAATTGTATCACCCAGCCCACACATGTGGGGGACAAATCTCCCCTGCATTTACTTCACAATGTGGTCTTTGGAAGCCAAGACCTTGCATACTTAGTAAGTTAAATCAAGGCCATACTGGAATAGGCTGAGCTCTTAATGCAGTAGGATGGGTATCCCCCAATAGGGGAAAATTTGAACAGAGTGACAGCACACACAGGAAGAACCCACATGAAGCCAGGAGCCACCAGAAGCTGGGGAGGCATTGTCACGGGGCAGCAAGGCCTGAAAACTCCCCTGTCTCCCTCTTGTAGCTGTCTAAAGCCGTTGCTCAGTCGGTTCCCACTGTTTAAGCGGCTTAGTTTGCGGCACTTCGTTGTGGCAGCTGCAGGACACTCGCAGTCCTCAAGGGGGCACTGCTGAACGCAAAGGCGCCTGCAGAGTCACCAGAAGAGCAGTTACAGCAGCCTAAGAACAGGTATTTGCTGAAGTTTAAGGTTTTAGGAAGTTCAATGTCCAATTACGGTTTTCTGTATACTTCAGGACAGAGTTAATTCTGACAGTATTAATGTTAGTGGGCATTAATTAGGACATGCTTAGGCCACACATATTTTCAAAGGGAGTGGACACACTATTTTCTTGTACTTCCAGATACTCAAATCAAGAGGCAGAGTCTTAGGCTGATGGTAATCTTTCTTTTTTGCCTGAAAGACTGTTATGGTCTTTAATTACAAGACATCACAACCGGCCCCAAAGTTACCCCAGCCTGTCCATACTGTATCTCTGGCTCTTGCTGTCTGGACTAAACTGGAACATCTCTCAACTCATGGCTTTAGGGGAGCAGGTAGCACAGCTATCTTGTTGAGGGAATTTCCAAGGGGGGACTGACTGGTGGTTACCCAAATTTGAGGACTTCGTTGGCTGGTGTTAAAATAATTTTGGGCACTGACATAGGCTTGTAGACATTTCCTCTGGTCAAGTAAGGATATTAAAACGAGAACAATTGACAAAAAAAAAAAAAAAAAACCCTAGAATCAATAATCGTCATGTGTGAGGGACATCATTTAAACTTTTTACTTCTCAACTAGTATATTAAGACAACCAAGCAAACATATTCCAGAATGTCAACCTTTATAACAACCACTGATGGTGTGACCATACAGGTAAAGGATATTTCTAAAACTAAAAGAAATAAAAGATAAAAATGCATTTATTGGTCAAATATACTTCATCTGAGCAGTGTGTATTTGGCTCAGATGTACATTTTTTGTATTGGGCCTTTAAGTTTGGGGTTTTTTTTTCAGTTTATTATATATTCTGGATATCAGTCATTTGTCTAAAGAATAACTGGCAAATATTTTTTCCACTTTGGTTGTCTCTTTGCTCTGTGGTGATTTCTTTTCCTATGCAAATGCTTTTTAATGAGATGAGATGATTCTAGTTGTTGATTCCTTGTAATATTTCCCCTGCAGTTGGGGTTTGTCCTTAAAGGCTTTGCATACACTAATGTCCTTAAGAGTTCTACCTATTCTCTCTCCCTGCAGACTTAATGTTTCTGTTTTAATAGTTAGATCTTTGATCTATTTTGATTTTAGCTTAGTGCATGGTGAGAGACATGGGCTCAGTTTTAGTCTCTGACATGTAGAAAGCCAGTTTTTCCAACACCCTTTATTTAAGAGGCTATCTTTCTTCGAGTGAAGAAGGTGTTTGGCTCTTTTGTCAAAGATGAGGTGGTCAAGCATGGCTGGAGTTGCTTCTGCATCTTCTATTCTGTGCCATTGATCCTTGAATCTGGCTTTTTTCTTTTTTGTTTTGCCAGTACTGTGTTGTTTCTGTTACAGCAGCCTTGTAGTATAATTCAAGTCAGGAATTGTGAGACACTCCCCCTTGCCTTTGTTATCCAATATTATTTTTGCTATTCTGGGCCTCTTCTGGTTCCAAGTGAATTTTAGGAATGTTTTCTCTAGTTCAATGAGGTATACTATTGCTATTTTTACTATGTTGCTTCTTCCTACCCATGAGCAAGGGATGTCTTTCTATCTTCTGAAGTCCTCTTCCACTTCCTTTTTCAGAGTACTGTAGCTTTTGATGTAAAGATGTTTTACTTCCTTTGTTTGATCAATTCCTAAGTATTTCATTTTTTCTGATGCTATTGTGAAAGGCATCATTTCCCTAATTTCTCTCTCAGTGATTTTGTAACTTGTGTACAGGAACACTATTGATTTTTGAGTGCTGACTTTGCATTTAGCTACAAGGACTGGATTTAGTTATTAAGTCAAGAAATATTTTGGTGGAGTTGTTGGCATCTTCTGTGTAGAGTATCCTGTCATCTATAAATAATGATAGCTTCATTTCCTTCTTTCTTGTCTTTATTCCTTTTATTTATTTCTCTTGTCTAATTGCTCTGGCTAATTTTTGCAGAACTACATTGAAAAAGAGTGGTGACCTCTAGGATCAAGGATGGACATCCTTGTCTTGCTCTTAACAATAGAATGAAAGCTTTCAGTTTTTGATCATTTAGTATAACCTTGGCTATTAGCTTGTCATAGAAGGCTCTTATTACCTTAAGATAAAGAACATCTATTCCCACATAATTTTTTTTTATCATGAAAGGTGTTGGACTCTATAAAATGCTTTTTCTGTGTCTTTTTAGATGGTCATACGATTTTCTATCCTTGTCTCTGTTGTTACGGTGTATTACATTTATTGATTTGCCTGTGGTCATTAAAAGATGCAAACTGAAACAATATGGAGATTCTATCTCACTCCAAAAAGAATGGCTATTATCAAGAAATCACCCCACCCATGCTGGTGAGGCTATGGGAAAAAAAAGAACACTTCTCTGTTTTTCTTGGGAGTGTAGACTGGTGCAACCATTGTGGAAATCAGTGTGGAGATTCCTCAAAAGCTAGGACTAGAGATTTCATTTGACCCAGCTAGCTCCCTTTTTGGGTATCTTCCTGAAAGAAATAAAACATCATGCCACAGTGTTATATACACATGCATGTTTGAAGTAGCACAGTTCATAATATCTAAATCTTGGAAACAACATCAATGCCCATCAGTCAGTGAGTGGATGAAGATACGTTGTTTTATACGTGGAGTACTACTCTGCTACAAATAACTGTAATCTGGAGACATTTATAGCTAAATGGGTACCCTGGAGAACTCATGAGTGAAATAAATCAGACACTCGTGTAAATATTGCATTGTTTCTCTGGTGTGAGAAATGCAAAGTGTAAAAAAGGACCAGAATGTATAATAGATAACATGGAATACGAAGAAAAAGTTCAAATGGGAAAAGCCATAATGGAGGGAGGGGGAAGGAAGAAAGGTAAAATAAGAAAGTAAAAATAAAATAGAAACAAAGTTTTTGTAAATCAGAAGGTTGAGGGGAGGGGAGGGGAATGGGGAAAATAAGAATTGAGATTACATCATGTACAAGTTCAAATCCTATATGATGAATGTAATTGTTATGTATATCTAAATTATACCAATACAGAAAAAGAGGAAAATTTCATGGTATCCTTCTGGGTTATACATTTCTAGACTATGACCCAGGCATTTGGCGAATGCTTTATATTATATAAACTCAACTTATCCCTGCAAGAAGACTATAAGCATGAAGACATTTTGACTTACTTTTATTCTATTCAGTGCTGGGGATGGGACTCTGGGCCTTGTGTGTACTAGGCAAGTACTGTCCAATGAGCTATCCCCACAGCTTAGAAACTCTGTTTTGTAGATGACAAACCTGAGATACTAGGCTTCATGGTTGACTAAGGTTGTCTGATGGTAGTTGGTGAGGCCAGGAGTTGAAACCTTAAGTTAAGCCTTTGGAGACTATGACATTGTGATCATGAAGATGCTATGGTCTTCAATCTCCAATAAGATGATTTTTTTCCCCCAAACAGAAACCTCAGCAAATTTACTCAGATAAGTCTAAGAGTGAATCAGTGTGAATGTCTTTATCCCAATTTGTCCATTTTGCTGTAGATCTGTGAGTACTGTCCCCAGCAGTTTGTACTGACATTAGGAAGCCCCAGCCTGTAGTTCCAGGCTGCCCACCAGCGGGGATTCAGAAGGGAAATATACCATGGAACTTACGGAAGGGATTCTGATGGCAGCCAGAGGAAATGGCTCATTTTTCTCATAAGTCATCTGTATTTTGTGGTAGGGCTTGGACAACCTTCCTAAAGGTGAGCACAGATCAATCATTTCAGCTGACATTTTGAAAATACTGTGGGGTGGCAGAAAGTTAATATATCAAATACCTTTAAAAGTGTAGAAGAAAAACAAAGACCAGAACGAAAGTGCTTTAAACTTAACCTCAAAACCTGGTCTGTGGTTTAGTATTAGGCTTAGTGTGTGTGAATGTGTTGTGTGTGTTTGTGAATGTAATTTGGATTCCACAGCCATGATGTATATGGAAACACATCACAAAACCACAAAGGGAATAGCATTAAGTACATAAAGACCTTCTGTATTTGGAAATTACCATGTAGATGTAGCTTTGCATGGAAAACATTACAGGGTAGTATGATTTGGGGAAAGGAGGATGGTAGCATGGATTCTAATCCTAGCTCCAATTCTGCTGTGTTGTGGGATCCTGGAAAAGTCAGTGTCGTAGTCCATTCAGACTGCTGTAACAGACACTGTGAACTGAGTGATTTATAAGCAGCACTTCCTGCAGTGCTCAAGGCTGGGAATTCAAGATGGTGGTGCTGTCAGATCTGGTGTTTGGCTATGGAGTCTGTTTGGATTTTAATGTGGTGGGGGAAGCAAACAAGCTTCTTGGGCCTCTCTTAGGCACAAATCCTAGTCACACTGCTCTGCCTTTTAAACTTCATCATCTCTCAAAGCTCCACCTTCTCTACCACACTTGGGATTAGGTTCAACATGTGAAATTTGAGGCTGAATATTCAGGCATAGCAGTTACTTACGTACCCACTTCGAGCCCATTGCACTCACAAAATGTAAACATGAAAATCCATCTGATGTTTATTTAAAAAAAGGGGTTGGACTAGTTCATGTCCAATGAGTAGGGTTCTTATTGACCAAAAATAATTTTATTTTTAAATAAATATACAGCACTCATATCACTGAACCCTTTTCTAAGTGTTTTATAAATATTCATAGTACTATTATGAGGATATGTCTAATTATTTTATAATACCAATTATCATTATGTAATTATTACTTCCATTCAAAATCAGAAAAAAAGGCATATAGGGATTAAATAACTTGCTCCAGATCACAGAATTGGTAAATAGCAGAGCAGGGGTTCAAACCCAGGCAGAATGGTGCCAGAGATAGAATCTTATTCATCATTCTAGAACGTGCTAATGATCAAAGCTGTAATACATTCACTTTTAACTATTGACCAGTAGTCAATCACACATGGAAGAGATGCTTTACCAGAACATAGGACATAAAGGAAATAGTTGTCTTTAGATACATATAGCTATGAATATACACTGTATTTATCAGCAATGAATATACACTGTTTATATGAATATACACAATTAGCTACCAATATACACTAATGGATAAAGATTATACAGTGTGTCATTTTATTCTGATTACTGATTTCTCTGCACTAGAAGTTGGTGGTCATGTCTAGGCACAAGCTTCCCAGATGGCTCATCTCTGTCCCTTTCTGGTTACCATGCGGTTTTCTCTGGCCGGCTGGTCCCTACTTTCATCTCCCCAGGATCTGCTCCTGTCGCCAGATGCAGAGCTGTCCAAACTCTCACAAGCTTCCTGTCTTTGGAAATGCCTTAGGTAAGGGCTGCCGTGATCCTCACCATTTCTCTCCTTGACTCTTTCCCATCCTGTCATGTTTTTCTGGTCCTCTTAACGCAGGATGGTGCCTGTCTTGTCTCAACCTGCAGTCCCACCAGATTCTCCCCTTTTCTCCTCTCCCTGGGTGACACACATATTGAAGGAGAGTTTGTATGACTGGCGTCTCCTTTTTCTTGTGAAATCCTCTTCTCAACTCCTGAAATTTATTTGGATTCTTTCCATAATGCTTGACCGAACAGCTTTCATGGTGGTCATCAGTTCCCTGCTAATTGTTCAATACAATAGCATCTTCTCAGTCTTCACTGGCCTACTCATTGAGACCTTCATGGTCTGGCCCAGAGCCAGCTCTCTTACTTCATTTTCTCCTCCACACACCTTACTGGCTGTATGGCCCAATGGGCTCTGCACTATTCTGGAAACAGCAGTCCACTCCATGGCCTTTGCATGTGTTTCTGCCTTTGCTTCCAGAACTCTAGCCTCCCAGATATTTTCGTGACTGTCTTCTCTTCATTCATATCTCTGTGTAAAGGTTGATTCTTTATGAAGCTCTGTCTAAACACTGCTTTCTAATATGGCATCACTGAATTTCCTTGCCTGCTCTAGGTGTTTTATAAGTATGTACTGCTATCCATCTCATATGTGTCTCTTCCAGAGACTGGTTCTCCTGTTGCTTCCCAGACCAAGCTTCCCTCTGCCTGAATTTGGGCTGCTTCACTCACCTGGGACATTAGAACTTCATTCTTGGCCAATTTTCTTTCTTGCTTTCCATCTTGCTCTCAGGTTATTTATTTCTGTGACTGTGGCCCTACAAGACACAGCAATGTCCTTTATTACTTAAGTCTTTCTAACAAGAGGGACATCTGTATTTCCAGTAACTCTGTGCAAAGATGTCACACACAGAGCACAGTCAAGGAATGGCTAGTTGTCCAACCTTTACATGTCTTTAGTTTCTGTCTTGATTGAAGGCATTGCCACAGACCTCACTGACCAAGCTGAACACTTCCTGCCTGACCCTTGCACCTGCATTCTGGCATGTCTGTTTCAGAAGAAATCTATTTCCTTTGCCACGTTGGAGGCCAGGCCATGATCTGTCACCTAGACTATTCCACCAGTGTACTATATGATGCCCCTGCGTCCAACTGTTCTTGCTCTCAATCCAACGTATACATTAACAAATGGTGAGAATTATTTTCTGAACATTTTTGGTCATCATTTCTTTATTCAAGAATCTAGTAGATACTAGTGTCTCAAAATCAGAATATGGAGTTTTTTTTATATGATCCACAGGCCCTCGAGGTAATCTCAAAATACTTTAAAGTGGCTCTAAGAGAACAAAGGTTTTTAGGCAGGCTGCGGCATCAGAGTATTTTTTCCTGGGCAGCAAGAAGCCCAAGTGCTGGAGTCTGTGACATGTCATCCAGGTTCCGGTGGGCAGGGACGGCATAGGCTTCTTGGTGCATTGTAGAGAAGAGGGTGAGTCCAGTGACTTAATGTAAGACAGTGCCCAGTGAAGTCTCCAAAGATTGGACCTTTCCTGAGGAGTATTAATAAGTATGCTTGCTTCATAGAAGATAACGCTAATATTGTACTTTAACTGTAGATATTAGGTATCATTCTAAGTACTTTATATATATTATCATTCACTCATGAAGCAAAATAGATACTATAATTATCCATACTGACAAATAAAGAAACTGAGGCACAAAGGACTTGCATACGTTCTGAAGGTGGTTGTTTCTTTTCTTTCTTTCTTTTTTTTTTTTTTTGTGGTACCATAGATCCAATTTGGGTCCTTGTGGCTCTAAGGGAGGGGCAGAACAATTTGAGCTAAATCCTTGGCCAACGGTCTTATAGGTAATGGCAGATCTGGAGTTAAAATTCAGGTAATGCACCTTTAAGATTAGTTAAAAGTTTTGGAAGCCTGTAGGTTTCACTGACAAGGAGATAGGGGTGGAGTGAGGGCGGGATCATAGTCCCTCTCTTCTCCTTTAAGTGGTGGGTGTGGGGTGTTATAGATCAGCACCGAGAAAGTAACTAAAAGACAAAGGACACCGGGTGTATTACTGTTATCGCATAAAGCATGTTAGATTATGATTTTCTCACTAAACTCTGATTCCTCCTAAGAGCATACTTTAAATTCCATTCTTAGTATTCCCAGCAAGGAGCACAGAGCACATGGTAGGCGCTTAATAAATGTTTGATGGATACATAAATGAATGAAAACCTGTACAACATTTACGGGTGCTGCAGCTGTTGCTGCTCATGCATCGCGGTGGATCTCTTTTCCTTTTTTAGTTGGCATGTGGTCCCCTCCAAGGAGTAAACAACCTTCTTTCTCTTAGGAAAGACTGAAGGCATCATTAGTTACAAGACAGTTCTGCAAGTAATCCTTTATCTGTTGCCCTTTCCATTTATTTTTTAAGAAGGAAACTCTCCTTTGTATTAGAATTCTCCTTTCATTGAGAATCTGTACCAGAAAGACTAATTCTTGGTGATGATTATGGAAAATTTTGCTGAAGGATTCATTTTATGGTGGCTGATGTGCTAGGCACCTCCACCACGTTTTAAAAGTTTAATCCTTAAAGTAAGCTCCGTTTTAAAACATAGGACTTTTCATCTTGAATGTAGATGCTGAGGCTTAGAACGTTGAACAGCATTTCTCCAAGTGCTGAGTGCGGAAGTCAGAATTCACGGCCAGATTCGTCTGACTTCAAAAAGCCACACGAGGGCTTTTGTTGACTCTGAAGGCGACAGGTTCGGAGCCAGAGAGGCCAGGAAGAGCGTAGGCTGTGGTTCCTGGGAGGGATGCCAGGGTTCGAGCACAGGGCAAGTGGTGATGGCACAGAGAGGCAGACAGAACGGGGCTGGGTGAGTGGAAGGAAGGTTTGCAGGAACTTGGATGGTTGCCTGAAAGTCTGTGGGGATCATAGCAAATGTGGGAGTGGAGCAGGGCTTGGTGAGGAGACAATTCTTATAACAGAGTGTTGAGTGTTATGGACTTGGGGGTATCCAAGTACAATTTTTAGTAGATGCTTGTATAAATATGTCTGACATTCAGAGAGATATTTTGACTCTTACATTTTTGCTGTGTAGTGACTTGATTTAAAATTCTCTTTTAGTTAGTAAAGGTTTTCCACTTAAGATAGGAATCAAGAAGTGTTTTTTCTTTTAAAGCAAATTAGATTCTTTTATAGTCTATGTGGCCCTAGTAAATGACTGAGTGAAATTTTCCCTTCAAACCATTTTTTCCTAAAATAATTCTGTCTTCTTATATTTATTGTGTCCATATTATCAATTTTAGGGAATAAAACAGTTGATCGTGTCAATTCATGTCCATCGTCTGAAACACATCTTAGGTGAACTCTCCTCCACCTCTGTTACCTCAAACCATGTTTGAACATAGTTACTTTACTCTCCACTTCCCTTCCACAATATCTTTTTATTTAAGAGAATCACTTTTTCCTTTAATTAAACATTTTGCCCCTCGATATAGCCCTGCTCATGATCCTGGGTGTGTGAAGATATCATCGTTAAATAAACCCAAGACTCTCAGCTCAGATTATTTCACCAAAGGAAACTGCAAATGCTCTGAGATAAAAGGGAATACGGAATGATAACGGGCAGTACAAAGCATTATCTCACGAACAAAGAAAAAGGGACTTGTTAGCTACTGTGGGCTGACATAGACCTCCTCCCCAGAAACTATGTGTTCAGTGTGATTCCCTTGATGTAGAGGTCACGGCAGTGCGTTTTGGCCTCTTACTCCATTTTATGTGTGGGAGGAAACACTCATGGAACTGTGCAAAGCTGGATCGTACTAGACAAAAGGAAGGCAGCACCATTGTGTGCCTAAACCTTGGAAACTACATAGGACGAAGGCGCTGGCTGGGAGAAATTCTCCCTTCAGCCTTGCGACTTGATGCTGCAGGTGGGGAGGAGCAGAGTCACTCCGGCAAGAGTGAGAGTGGCAGTGTCCAGTTTTCAGAGGCAGCAGAAAGTGGTTCTGGGGACAGAGTGCTGTGACTGCTGCGTCTGGGTTGGAAGCACACACTGTACGTCCTGTGCCCAGTTCCCGTGCCGTGGTGGCTTCTTTATCAGACCTGCTGTATGTGGCTGTGGATACTCACTTCTGTCTGCAGCACTGTCTAACTTCCTACGGATTTTCTGAGCTACTTTTATTAGCTCTTTTTATGAAGTTCGTCTTCTCCACAATAGCCAGAGTTGACTGTTGCTTTCAACAGAGTGATGCACCCTAGTTCTCCGTGACATCCTGAATTCTAAGGATCCCAGCATTTTGTCCTTTTATAGCTCCTTTCTGGGGCTGCCATTGGAATGGATTTCACATTGCCTGGGACTATAGATACATATTTTAAAAATCAGACTTTTGAGAGCACACACTATACATTGTTTGTTTTACATCCTCCTGCTAACTCCCAATTTGAAATGCCTCAGACACAGTAAAGGTTATTTATAAAACTGACTGTGGCAGGATGTAAGTAGACTTTCGTAGCTGCAAGAAAATAACACGGGCTAAGTTGACAGTGGACTGAGGAACCCTGGAAAGCACAAGGGAAGAGACAAGAGTTATCCTCTTACAGTAAAGACCCAGCAGGAAGATGTCGCCCAGGAGGATTTGCCTGTTAAGTCCAGGCTGCCGGTCAGTAATAGGCAGAGTGATGGCAGTAATCCCCCCTCTAAGCAGCTCTCGTCTGGGTCTGTTCGCTGAGCGATAATAGTCTGTTTCTCAAGCCTCCTGGGTTCTCTGGTGAGTCATAACAGTGATCCCAATGCAATTCCTCTTCCTAGCTGGGTAGATAGAAGCTTCTTTCTCCATTAAAGTAAAGCAATATACTCCCTAGAACCAAGAGCACATGTTCTATATCCTAGTCTTTATTTCTCTGGGTCTCATTTTTCTTTTATGGAAGAATGAGTAAAGAAGACAACCATTTATAAAACATTTATCCATTTCATATGCATCTTTCTAATTTATCACAATGTTGACTACTAGCACATGTATGAGACTGTGCCTATATTCACATTTCAGTGCTGTCTGGCATGTGTCTGCCGGGGATAATTTTACTAAGTTTCAAACCTGAAATCGACAGAGGTCATCTCAGTACAGACCGGAATGGAACATCTTTTTTACCCTGTACTTTAAATTAGTTATTAGTATTATGGTATTGCTTGCATTTCACTTGTGGTCTTGATCTTTATTCTTGAAGCAGGGTCTTAAAGAGGAATGAGAATTTCATGTTTCTCCTTCTTCTCCCCTGTACATTATGACTTATCAAAGAGTAGCATTATACACTGTACTTATGTCGTACTGTCAAGCAAATACTGTTCCTTTCAGTAGAAATTCATTTATTTTAAAAAATTCTGAGAGCTTTTCTAGTTCCTCTTTTTGTGGCATAGAGCTATTGTTAAGTATGAATTTGCTTCTAGCTAGGTTCTTCAATACAATGCTTAAGAGTATAGGGTAGTTAATAATTATAAGTATAACCTCTGAAATAACAGCAATATAGATCAGCTTCAGTTTTTGTATTGATTAGTTTCAGACTATAAAGTCACTGAACTTTGATTTCCTCATCTATGATAAAAGTATAATAATTTAGCTCAGTGTTGTTGAGTAATAAATTAATTTTACATGCAGAGAACAGAGTAGAGTTCTTAGTGAGAATTTAATCAATGTCATCATTATTTTCTCTTATTTATTTTGTTTGAAACTTTATAGGTAAGGCTTCTTGAGGTTTACTAAAAGTATAACACTGGGATTTATAAAGAACTCAAACACTAAAATCCAGAAGCATTAAGCCTTAAGCCTCTTAACATATATAATCTAGAAATTAAGCCATAAATTATTGTCTAAAACTATATAAATCCATAATTTGTTATTAATTGCCCTCTATGCTATCAACACATTATTTCCTTAACTAATAGATTTTTGTCCATGTATGTGCAAGTTTTCTGTAGATCCCCAAATTAATGACTCAGGATGAAATTATGACATTTTATATTTTGTATCTTGGAAGGGGTCTTGAGAGCTAGATGCTCTCATTTTATGCCTGAGAAGAAAATCCACTTATCCAAGATCTCACAATACTTTCAAGCCCAATAAAGTCTGATCTTTGAGTTACAGCTGGATTAATTGGATGGAGGATAGTGTGCCTTCTTAACTGGAAGACTATTACTTTGAAGGGCATATGCAACTATGTAAATTTAGCCTGTAAGAATGCAACATATAGAAACAGAGAAAGTTAGACTGCTATTCAAAATAATCCTTATTAAAGAAAATACACAGCCTAACGGAATAAGTTCATTCACAAAACTAAATTTTACAGGTATCTAATAATTCACCTTTAGAGGATGATTATTCTTGTCATTCATGTCTGAAATCAAATGTCACTGCTCCAAAAGAGGTCTGCCTCACAGTGTGTAGCTTTATTTTCCTATCTCTTCCTTGTCTTCTTCCTTCTATCTCTTTTTCGTTTTTATTTCTCCTTTTTTTTTTTTGTTTTTTGTTTTTTGTTTTTATTTCTCCTTTGATCCTCCATTTCCATGGATTTCTGTGCCCAGTAGCTGGACAGTAGTTCAGGAAGCCCCAGCCTCCTCTCTTTCCCCCATAATTTCTTTATTTTCTTTGTATTTTGAATAAGAAATTATGTTCTTCATTTATTTTTATTGTCCTATTTTTTGTCTCCCTTTCACCACTATGCTAATTCCCTGTGGATGTAGAGTATTTTGCAGAGTATTGTGTTCTAGGATCATTTCTTCAATAAAAATCCACATGTTTGCTTGAATAAATATGTGAAAATGTTGCTCAGGGAGCTGATTTTTTTGCATGCCTCGTAAGAGCACCTGAACTGTTTTGAGCAGTGAAGGAACGGGACCCTGTGGACATGTCAGAGACACTGACCATCGCCAGCATTGTCTTCCACGAGCAGATGAGAAACCAGAGTGACTCTGTAACCCTCATGGAGGACACTCACAGAGAATCTCATTTGGGCACAGAAAGCCACGGAAATGGAAGAAATTGAGGATCAAAGAAGAAAAAAAATAAAAAGAGATAGAAGGTAAAAGACAAGGAAGAGACAGGAAAATAAAAGATTAACAAGTGTGAAAACAAAATGACTAAGAAAATTCACCGCAGATCATCGAACAGATAAGTCTTAATGAGAGGGACAGAGTTAAAAGGATTCCCAGGTACAGGCTTTAGATTATAAAATACTCTATCTCTGGAGATCTACTGGGGCCTTTCCATGTTATTTTCAAAACTGCTCTGTCATCTTTTCACTGAGTTGTAAATGGGAAAGTTGTGCTGTTAGAGGGACCCAGTGGTCCAGGAAGTCATCTGTCTTACAAACTTTAGTCCTTGAAAGTCCTGTAGAAGCACAAGCCAAATGCCTGTGGGATTGGAGTGTGGGGCTCCAGTGATCTGAGCCGACTGTGCACCACTGGACATGATGGTGTCTGTAAACAGCAGCAAAGAATAACAGGGTCTCTCAGAATGCTGGATTAATTTCTAGAATCCTCAGTGGGGAGAAGGGGTCACATAATTAACTCTCAGTTAATGGGAGGAAAGCTGTGTCATGAATCATACCGAACAGTATATCATTTTAAAATTGCAAATAAAGCTAGGCTTTGGAAGGCACTGTCTGACTTCCTTGGCAGAGGATTTACATCTTATTTGCTTTGCTTAAGCTAATGGTAAAATTAGTTGCATTCCTTCTGCATTTGAAGATATTTGGCAGCAGGTGGATTGGAAAGAAGGACAGCAAAAGAATGGAAATAAAAGGAGCAGGGGCAGGAAAGCGGCTCAGAAGTAAGTTGGTTGGCTGGGAAGTTCAGCTCATTGTAAACACTTTCCATATACAACCTTTATGACAGAGAACTCAGTGCACTGTAAGGAAGAGTCAGTGGAGAATACTGAAAACATCGGGCCTAACAGAAGCACCATTAGATAAGTGTTTGTTGAATGAGAAAAAGATACTTTTCTCTCTGTTGGAAGTAAGAACTCCCGATCAGTATTTTCAGTGCGGTTTAATTTTTATTGGGTGCTGTCTTGGTAAGAAGGCACCAATATCTCCTTCATTTTTTCTTATCCTTCCTACTTTAACATTTAAAATAAAAAACATCTTAGCCTTGGGTATCAAACCATTTAATGCAGTCATACCTTGGCATTGACTGATTTGAAACTCATTAAATTTGGTCCTCAATACATTTTGTCATGAAAATTCTGCCCCTGTGCTCAGCACTCATCTGTTTGGTGCTCGATGCATGAGCTAGAACTTGTTAGTGTCAGTTGACTTGTGACTCATGACCCTGTCCAGCCAAAACAATTTGTTTGGAACTTGTCATTTTTGGTGCTAGTCATGCCTCCTGGAAACACCAATGAGACATCACCGATTATCAGCTTGAACCCTTGTGGCCGTGCTACTTTTGGAAAATAATACGTGCCTGGCTTTCAGGTGTATGTTTTTAAAAGCTTGGAGAATGTATTACTGTAGTCTGAGGTCTCTTGTCCTTTTGACACTTGCCCGTACAACATGTGCATATTTAAATTTCAGCTGATGAAACTAGAAGCCTGTCTCTGCATGCCTGACTGCCCCTGACAAGGTCAGGACACTCTCAGTAGACCCGAGTAGAGGTGGATGCCATGGCCAGCTCTCCAGCAGAGGTTCAGCCTGCAGGACACTGGGCTCCCGTGCCAGGTGGGACAGCAGACAAAATGCAATCTCAGAGTCTGTGGCCATCACCACCTGCTGGATGTGGTGAAAAACTCCAAAGTTTCATCTCTTTTTTGAGAGGATCTCCATTCTTTCTTCTCCTGAATCTTAGCAGGACTGGGACATTAATGCCTGCTTGTTGAATCCAAATGGTTGAATATACTGTTCCATGTAAACAGACCATCTCAGAGAGAGTCTGCCTGCACCCCTGCTGACTCTAGTATGCATCTCTTCTTAGATACTGTGTCTTCCATAGCGCACATACACCTACAAGCAAGTATGGGTTCTGTGGGTCACATGAGCAGAGAATTACACAAATAGGGTGAAGGTGAATAGTTCTGAACAGAAGCCAACAAATTTCCCACAAGAGAGCCACACTATTCCTAAAATTATGATCAACTAATAGAAACTGAAAAGAATAGTTCTCAGTTGAGAACTTGGTCAGAGATTATTCTCATGGCTTACTTCCAAAATGCAAACAGTGCAAAATGAAAGCCAGAATTCAGGGGCTCTGTGACATTTGCCATGTTCTTCTAAATCAGAGAATTCTGGTTTGCATCCTTTATTGCTAATGAAACAAGGTTTGCATTGATACTGGTAATTGTGTTTGGCTGTGTACAATAGAAGCTTGACCTCAGTGTTTGAACAGAATAGGGCTTTGTATTTCTTGAGTACTGAAGTGTGGAGGTCAATAGGCTGGTACGATAGTGTGCTTTCCTGCCATCACCCAGGACCACAGCTCCACCTTTCTTGCTGCTGTGACTGTCCCAGGGCCTGATGTTCTCCCTGTGGTCACAGATGGCTTTTTCTCTTCTATACATCACATTGCATTCCAAGGAAAACAGGTGGTGAGGTGGAGCAATTAAGGGCAGACAAAGGGCAACAGACTGGCTGACTGAGTCTGTCCTTTTCTATCAGAAAAGCAATCATTTTCCTAAAATCTTCACTGAGTCGACTTCTATTTCCATATCTTTGATCAGTCATTCTATTGCCTCTATTAGTGAGAAATGGAGGAATGCTCTAAATGATCTGTTGTAGATGTTATTTTGAGCTTCTAGGAAACAAACAGCCAGACTCTCTATTACACTGTGAGCTCTGCTGCATGGTAGGGAAATTGGTGGGCCGGGGAGGACTCTATTTCTCTTTTCTTTATTTTGTTTCACCCTCCCCCTAGCATCTCATGCATTGTATTTAGTAAGACCTTAGAACACATTTGGGGAAAGTGCACGTGTGAATAAGTCAGTAGATCTGGGATTTGGTGCCATCACTGATTGGCTGTAAGATTTTGAGCATGTGATGTGACCTTTTCAAGTCTACTTTTCCCTGTGTCTAGAAAGGTGACACCAGTTGTGCAATGTGTCTCCCGAGGCTGCAGAGAAGGTCAAGAAAGAACATATGATAAATATTTCTTGCATCGTGTTGGTGTAGGTATTTACAGTGTGCAAAGTGATTTCATTTCTGCTGTGCCTCTTGCTTTTCTTGTCCTTCCAATCAGGCAAGACCATCCCTGGCCTGTGGTGGGGTGACACTAGGCATCACTAAAGTCACTTTTATATAACTCTTCTAAGCTCTTACACATTATAAGTGGCAAAGCTTAATATTCGGATTGGAAACAATAGCATGCCATTGTGAGAGGCTACAATATTGATTATGTCCAAAGCAGGCTGCAAGTAGTGCAAGTTGTGAGGCGTTAACCAGATGATAGAAACAAGTCTTCCCAAAACCTAGGTGCCAAGACCAGAGTGACTTGCACCCAAATTCCATTCCCACAGCAAAGTTTCTTAACTAGAATGACAATGTCCTAATTACAATAATATATGTTGTCTATTCTGTTCCCAATTAGAGAATGGCTTGTCTTGGCCCTTATGAGGTTTGCTTCCATTAGTTTCCATAGAAACTGCATGATTTCACATCCTCTCATATTCCTGCCCTTGCACATAGCTCACCTTTACCCTGATCGATTATCAGTTGCACCAGCATCGGTCATCCTGACACTCTGCTTTCTGTCTCCCTTAGTTCTGTCTTTTAGTTTTGTTTTTCCCTCAGGCCTGAGTCATATACTGGGTAGGAGACCATAGCCTACTGCAGAGGTTTCCAGTAATATTTCAGAGTTCCAGTAGAGTGAGCCCTCTTTATTTAAAAATGTTTCATTTTGCCCACCAAGAATTTAAAAGAATGAAGTGTCATTATTACATTAATCTGGCTACTCTCAGAAATGCACGCCTGCAGTAGTTTACAGATAGCTCACAAGTTAAGGTACCATTTGGCCCCTCGAAGGAAAAGTTGGAAGCCCATGTGGAGGGTTTTAAAGAACATAATAGAACCAAGAATATAGGAGAAAAAAAAAAAGTAAACATCAAAAAATTTGCCAAAGTATTGCTAAATAGTGACTTTAAAATTCTAAAATGTGTTAATAAGGTCACTTTCCCTAGGAATTTTAATGAATATACCAGATTTTCATCTGCAGGAGGTAGTGTAAGTCCAGCCCAGCATGACTAGACCATGTGGTCTGTCTCCCTAAATGTGCTTTTGAGCTTTATAATCTCTAAAAAAATCTCAGAATTCATTATCACTTCTTCTTATTTACTTCAAAATAACAACTGACACTTTATAATTTACAAGTGCTTTCACACATAGCCTCTCATTTAATTCTCACAACAACCTTCTAATATATTATGCACATTCTTCCGCACGAAGTAAAACAGACATTTGTACTAAGCTCTGAGTCTAAGTTGAATGCTCTTTTTTTTAGATAGCTCCTCTGCCTCCTCCTTCTTTGTGGTCATGTTGTGGCCAGTGACCTGGTGAGTATGCGCTCTCATGGTTTGTAGCATGAAAACTCTAGTCTTTGCTTTAGCAGGTGACATCATGTTTTATTAATTTTTCAGTCCAAGATCAAGGACTCAAATTATACAACTTACTCTTTTTGTTTTCTACCTCTGCTCAAGCCTCATATACTGTTGATTTTAATGTTCAAATAAATCTAAATAAACTTCTTTTTAAAATTGATTTTATTAGTACAGTTAATATACACATCATGATCACAGTCAACATTGAGTATTTGTACCAGTATATGACCTGACTCAGTTCTCATTTTTTCCCATTTCCTTACCCAACCTACAACACCTTGCCCCCTATATACAGAAGCTTTGTTTCCTTTTTTTGACTATCAAATGTTTTCTTTCTCTTCAAATATTTTCTATTTCACAATATCTATCCTACATTTTAGAACTCATTTATATCTTCTTTGCCTCCATCTCACCATTAACTTTCCATTTTAAAATCTTTACCACATTTTCTCTGAATTATTAAAGAATTTACTTCCTTGATTTTTCTCCTTTCAGGATTGTTTACTCCAATCTGAAGCCAGAGGGAAGAGCTCAAAGCCAGAAAGTAAAGTAGTGAAATTCTTTGGAAATCCCTGGCCTAGCAGGATGTAGTGCGCATACTTGCAATTTTAGTGCATGGGAGGCTGACCCAGGAACAGTACTTGGTGTTCAAGTTCCCTCCCTCCTCTCCCTCTCCCCTCCCCTCCCCTCCTCCTCCCCCTCCCTTTCTTATTCTGCTGTTCTGTGTGTCGTACAAGGATTGACCCAGGATCTTTGGGCTGAGCTATATCCCCAGCCATTCTTTCTTTTCTTTTCTTTTTTTTTTTAAACAGGGTATTATTATATCACTAAGCAGCCCAGGCTGGGCCCAAATGAAAGCTCCTGACCCTCATGCCTCAACTGCAGCTCCCATCACACCTGGCTCATGTTTGGCTTGTAAATTTCAAAGAATTGTGAGAGAAGTTTCAATTGATTCAATTTTAAGTATTCCTGCCAGAACACTGGGGCTGAAATTCATGGGTCTAGATAGGAAATAACAGCAGCCCAGTACTCAGTCTATTTAAGCAATCAAATCAATGAAATCATGATTTGGACGTGCTCTTTCTCCTCAATATACATAGAAAATATGCATGGGCTGGGGATTTTGCTCAGTGACACTGCTTGGCAAGTACAAGGTCATAAGTTTGATTCCTGGTACCACACACAAAAAAGAAATATACATAACTGCTAATATGAAAAATATTGTGTATTATGTAAAATCACCTTCCCTCTACCAGGGAATATACTTCTGGTATTTGGTCTGTATTTAGCTGGACACTTTCATCTGCAGGGTGATTACAATGTGACATATGAGTTCTGACTGTTGCTCATGTTTTTTGAGAGTTCCAAAGTATATTTAGTTTGTTTTCCATTAAGTTGCTCTTCAACTCATGCTCATTTCATTTCAGCTACAGTGCTATATGATCTAGCTATCTGAATGCCAGACATTTATCCTAAAGAGTGAAATCAAGATCTCGAAGAGATACTAGCATTTTTGTGTTCATCGCAGTACTATTCACAATACTGGAGATGTACAAGCAGAGTAAATGGTTATAAAAGGATGAGTGGAATAGGAAGATACTTATGCTATTCTTCCTGTATAGGAATGGGTAGGAATACTACTCAGCCTCAAAAAAGGAAGAATTCTGTAATTTATGTCCTAGAATGAAATTGAGACCTATTTCATTTGGACATATGGCCTGCTAGTTTAATGAGGATATTAAGTGAAATACAGTCACAGAAAGACAAATCACTCACTATGTCTCTTATGTAAAGCATTCACATACTGGAATTCATAGACTTGAGGCGCAGTGGTGGTTACTAAGTCTGGAAGAAAGAGGGCTTATGGAAGGTTACTAAGCGGAAAGCATGAACTTTCAGTAAAAAAAAAAAAAAACTTGACAGGTCTACAGTAAAACATTGTGTCTCTAGTCAGCAATAATATACTGAACACTGAAATATTGTTAAGGATGTATATTTCATACTGAGTGTTCTTACCATAATAAACGAAATAAATTGAAAAAATTGCCAGAAGAAATTCGAAGTTAGTTATACTGAGTTTTCACTCACTGCTAAAAAGAGGCTCAGATTAAAAATGACATTTATTTAGAAAGAATACAGATAAATGAAGTAATTGGTGAGTAAAAGGTGAGTTTCAGGCGGGGAAAAAAACATACGGAGAGACTGTAAAGAGTGAGCGTGTTTTGCTGAATCATCAGTGAACCTTGGATTATTAAAGCCACTTAGTTTGATCTAACCACACCCACAAAAAGAATTTATTAAACTCAGAAACAGCATGGCCCAAATGCAAAGCATTAAGGAAGCAGTGAATATATAACCATAAGCAGCATGTATTTCCTAGCATATAAAAATGAAGCTGTTAAAAACAATTTTTTTTTGCCCCAAATATAGTAAGAAAATTATTGGCTGCTTAAGTTCTATTTGGAACCCTCAATGTCACATTTTCTGTGTATTTTCAAAAGCAGGTTTTAAATACTTCTTGCCTTCTGCTGTCTCACAAACTGTCTGATTAATCAGTCAGTAATTAACTGATTAGCCAGTCATTGCGTGCTTACTACATGTCAAGCACTTTTCTCTGCTCTTATTAATGGAATATGTTTTGGGGATAAAATGATGACTAAGGAAGTGTCCCTGCACTTGCATGGCTCAGACAAAGTCTTAATTACAAAGCTCCACCAGGGTGGCAGGCAGGCTCCTGGACAAACGCAAGATTCCGGGGCACACAGGAGTGGCACTCAGTTCCCAGGAGAGTGAGGAGCAGCCAGGAACCTCCTGTTTTCTGCAGCTTTGTTTCTGATGAGGATTCTCTCCTGCGAGGGACGTTATTATTCAGTGAGCAGTCTCCTCCAGCCAGAGAAAGGCTTCTTTCACTTGGTCTTTGGCCTGTGAGTTTAATGAGTCTGGGGTGTATGAGCCTCATCTTGAGGCGCACAACTCTATCCCTCTGTGACACATCAACCTCTACTTCCTGCGTGTCTGGGCCTGGACACAGAGAATGGTGTCCCAGGGAGAGAATTATTTCATAGGTGGTATCTGTGATACCAGAGAAAAACACACGTGAGAACCAGTGGAGTGGAAGAAAGAGGTAAGTGGTATTTACACATGTGTATCTTATTTATTTTACTTATGATTATGGCCTAAATGTGCATTCATTTAGCTCTAAATGTTTCTAGTTTATCATTCTTTATGGCTGAGTAATACTCCACTTTATTTTATAAAAGCCCCACATATTCTTTATCCATCTCTAGTTGACAAGCATGTGGAATATCTCCAAGATTTAACTATTACAAACTCTGTTGCTATAAACATGGATGCACATAGTTGTTGTGGTCTGATGCTTTTAATTCTTTTGGGAGTATGCCTAGCAAGGAAATAGCAGGGTCAGATGTGACCTCTAATCATAGTTTTTTTTTTAAAATTATCTTTATTGGTACATTAAATATACACATCATGATTGCACTCCATAATGGGGATTTGTACCAGTATAAGACACAACTTAATTCTCATTTTTTCCCATAGCCCCACCCACCCTACCACCCCCCCATATATATAACATTTGTTTCCTTACTTTTTTGTTACAATCTCAACATTGTCCCCTTTCACCT
>PVIR01010326.1:0-50365 GCA_004026965.1 Petromus typicus | reverse complement strand
AATTTCTGCACCATAAGTAAAATGAGAATGGATGTCTTCTATAAACACATATTCAAAAATGTTACATAAGTAGTTTTAAGAAGGGCAGCTCATGTATCAACATATAATATGGTATATATTAATATTAGCAAACCTTTCTCAGTGTTTCTACGGTATCAAATGTCTACTGGTAATTATATTCTTGGGTTTGTTTATCTTACAATCTAGACTTTTATGTTGCTTTATTTTCAAACGGGCAAATCATTAGTCTTCAAAATTTTACAACTTAGGGGCCGGGAATTTAGCTCAGTGGTTCTGGCACCTCTCTTGCAAGTGCAAGAGCCCGAGTTCATCCTCAAACCACATACAACAATTCTGGCGTGGAGACTCATGCCCAGCAGCAATCAGTACCACATACTACAGTGCCAGACGTGGTGGCTCACGCCTGTAATCCAGCACTTGGGAGGCAGAGTCAGGATTGCAGTGAGTTCCAGGCTGAGCTCAAGGCCAGCCTGAATTCCAAAGTGACACCCTGTCTCAAAAAAAAAAAAAAATTTTTTTTTTTACAACTTAAAAAGATTAAAATAGACTTTTCTCATCTTGAAGTTATTACCAAGACCCATAAAGACCATAACAGCACCAACCTTGTAAATCATCACTAGGTTTCCTTCCATATTTGACTCAAAGTTCTCTCATTGTTTATTCTTTACTGTATCTTTTTTTAAATTTTAATTTCTCTTTAATTTAACTTCTCTTTCCTTCATTGTTTTTTTTTTTTTAGGTTTTTTGAGACAGGGTCTCGCTTTTGTGGTTTAGGTGTGGGTCTCCACACCCAGTATTGTTATGTGGTTACCGGGGAATCGAACCCGGGCCCTTGCGCTTGCAAGACAGGCGGCGCCGGAACCACTGAGCTAACTCCCCGGCCCATTGTTTTAGTTCTTAAGACAGGGTCTTGGTATGCAGTAAAAGCTCCTCTTGGGCCAGGGATTTAGCTCAGTGGTTCTGGCGCGTCTTGCCTATCTTGCAAGCACAAGGACCCGGTTTGATCCCAGTAACCACATAACAATACTGGGCGTGGAGACTCACGCCCAGCAGCAACCAGTACCACATACCACAGTGCAGGGCGTGGTGGCTCACACGTGTAATCCCAGCACTCAGGAGGCAGAGGCAGGAGGATTGCTGTGATGTGAGTTTGAGGCTGAGCTCAGGGCCAGCCTGAAATACAAAGTGAGACTCTGTCTCAAAAAAAAAGAAAAGAAAAGCTCCTCTTTAACTCACTATGTAGACCAAACTGGCCTTGAACTCAAGGGAATCCTGCTTCAGCTTCCCAAATGTTGGAATTACAGGTTGCATCACTGCGCCAGCCTGGAGTATTATTCTTAAAATCCAGTCAAGACATAACTTACCATACAACATCTTTAATGGTAACTGAAAGAAGGTACATGTTAATAACTTGAGTTATATGATCAGTCTATAATTTGGATGAAATGGACAATTATGTTAACTTACATTTTCCTCATTCCCATGAAAGACCTACATGGCCTTACCAGGTAGAATGTGCCATGAGCAACATTGTAAAACAATCTCAACAACAGGTTATTCTAAAAAAACAAACTGAACTCAACTCTGTAATTTTATTTTCATTATTTAGAGTCTAGGTCATATAAATGGTTAACAGCAACAACAATGTGGGGCTGTGCTTTACACATAGGCTATTTGAAATTTGTTCAACATACCCACAATTGGACCAGGATTCACTCCGTATCTCACAAGCTGATCCAGAAGGTCTTCATTAGAGAGCTCTGTTACATCTAGGTCATCTTTATCTTCTATTCTTGGCTTATCAGTTTTCTTTGTGGCTTTCTGTAAACAAAATCCAGTCATCAACTGCACATAAATCTGAAAGTGTTCATACATAGTACTAGATAAACACTATATAAAATAAGCACACAACTTTGCCTAGAAGCTGATTTATAGTTATACTACTCCATAGCAATCTGATTAAATCAGAAGTAACTCATTATTTGAAGGCATCTATAACTAGGCAGAACAAACCTAATGAAAATACAAAGGTTATGGGGCTGGGGATTTAGCTTGGTGGTTCTGGCGCCTGCCACGCAAGTGTAAGGGCCCGGGTTCATCCCTCCAGTGCCAGACATGGAGACTCACAGCTAGCTGCAATCAGAACCACATATACTACAGTGCCGGGAATGGTGACTCACGCCTTAAAATCCCAGCACTTGGGAGGCAGAAGCAGGAGGATTGCTCTGAGTTCAAGGCTGAGCTCGTGGCCAACCTGAACTACAAAAAGTGAGACCTTGTCTCAAAAAATAAAATAAAATAAAATAAAATAAAGGTTATAGACATACTGTTACAATAGTTTCAAATTACCTATCTAAAGTAGTAATGGCATCATAATACCTACCTTATGCTTATTTATTTACTATACTGTTTAATATTTCATTTCTTAAAAGATTTAAGACCTTATGGCAAAGGAGACAGAGCAACATGAAAATTGCAAAGCAAAGATATGATGGATCTAAATTTTCATTTTTTTACTACTGACCTGTCAATGATCCTTAAATTTTTTTTTTTTTTTTGAGATAGGGTCTCACTTTGTGGTTCAGGCTGGCCCTCAGCTCAGCCTCAAACTCACATCAGAGCAATCCTCCTGCCTCTGCCTCCCAAGTGCTGGGATTACAGGTGTGAGCCATCACGCCTGGCACTGTGGTATATGGTACTGGTTGCTGCTGGGCGTGAGTCTCCTCATCCAGTATGGTATGTGGTTACTGGGGATCGAACCCAGGTCCCTGCGCTTGCAAGCCAGGCACCAGAACCACTAAGCTAACTCCCCGGCCCTGATCTTTAAAATTTAATCTAAGAAAATTCAAGACTTACTTTAACATAAAGGCTTTTATACTTAATTATATATAAAATTATTTATCTTACACAGCATATACGAACTTAAGAAGGCCAAATTATTATTGCCATTGTAACATAGGCAGGTGTTTTAGTAGCCAGTTTATGACCTCTGAAGGAAGTTTGACAGATTCATAATTTTGGTAGATATCTCTAACCCAGCTTTCCTTTATATGATCATTTTTGCTTAAAACATTTGAAAGAACAAGGGACAAACTTTAAAGTCAATATCAAAACATGCACTGGGCCCTAGGTTTGATCCCCACCACTGCAAATATATATAAATGTCCAAAGTAAAATAGATGAAGGCAGCCAAAGTAAGTGTACTTTTAAAGATTGTGGTGAATAGCTTTACGACCCAGAAAACACTATGGCATTAAAAAAGCCAGTTGTTTAAATGATGTCCCAAAGCATCAAAGTTACTGTAGCTCTGAATTACTATTCAGGGCAAGAGGGTTAATACTGTACCCAAACATATTTTAGACAAATGACTAAAAAATAGATATAAAATTGTGTAAATAGATTATTTTCCAATTAATTTTGGGTTGCCAAAAAGGCCTCTCAGTATTCCACAGTGCTTGAATTATGACCTTGTGTCATCACATCCAGCTAAGGCTCAAACATTGAAGAAATTCACACTTAAATGTCAAAATACTTAGCTAGAATTTAAGATTTCTAGAGTTAAAGGTCTTAAGTTATTTTTAAAAAGATTTAAACAGATTTAATCTTATGTGAATGACCTCATTTTTTTCCCCAAAAAAATCTAGACAGCTTGTGGAGAGAAATTATACATTGAAAATAGTGCAAACAATGAAAAAATAATAAGGTCAAAATTAGTTTAAGATGAATCTCTCACCAGGTAAGAATGTTCAACTATTCAACTTTTACTATCTAGAAAATATCCTGGAATTCCAATGGCCTTACATTTTCAAGAAACTTTTCGGTTCCATCTACCACATCCCATCTACTACTATGCATGTTTTACTTTCTCTCAACTCCTTGAGCAATAACTCCAAGTCTGGCTTGTTATCAAAACCTCAACTCTTTTGCTAGAGTTTCCTCTATTTTCACACACCTTTCCCCATTCTGAGTCTTAATGTTGGACCTGAGAATCTGTACTTGTATTGTGTCGATGACACTAGAAAGTGCAAGCACTATTATTTTATTTAAAGAACCATAAAAGAACTGACAGAACTAGGCATTTGATAAATGCTGTCAAATGAATGAATGAAAAATAAGTCACTTATCCAACTCCCTTACATGTCCTTAAAACACAATGAAAAACTCTGGGTGAATAAAGAAAACCTTGTGCTGTAAACTTGTATACGTTAAGTATGTTAGACAGAGGTTTACAACGGGCCAATTTTAAATTTCAACCTGCAGGAAGAAAAGTTCCAAAAAAATCACAGCACTTTGTAAACACCAAATTTATTAGGAACAAAAGCTAGAAAACAGGTCGAGTCCGTATGATTAAATGCCAGAAGTTTCAACCAAGAAGGAAACAATGAATGGTTCTGAACCGTCCTCACACAGATTTGCCTCAAGACAGGCTCTAATCCTGGACCAGGCACCACTCAGCAGTCCCTTCCGAGATCCCAAGCAGTCTCTCCACTGTTTTTTCCAATTAAAAAACCCAACATGGGACCAGGGAGTTAGCTCAGTGGTTCCGGCGCCTGTCCTGCAAGCGCAAGAGCCCGGGTTCGATTCCCTGGTAACCACATACCATACTGGGTGTGGAAACTCACACCCAGCAGCAAACAGCATCACATACCACAGTGCTGGGCGTGGTGGCTCACGCCTGTAATCCCAGCACTTGGGAGGCAGGAGGATTGCTGTGATGTGAGTTTGAGGCTGAGCTGAGGGCCAGCCTGAACCACAAAGCAAGACCCTGTCTCAAAAAACCTAAACAAAAAACAAAAAACCAACATGTGTAATACTGAACTACAGCAATAATTACTATTCTAAAATAGATTCCACTGCACATACATTACATGCTGAATTGTATTCTAAGTGCCCTATATTGCTAACTGAAGAGAATCCAAAACATCCTGCAAGATACTAATATCCTCGTTCTCCAATAGGTGAGATAAGTCTAAAGGCTTCAAGGCCAAGCCAGAAAACATGGATACTATGCTACACATCATTTAAACAGGCCTTATACATATATATATCTTCCGCATATTTACCTAATCATTTATGAAAACCCTACTATGGTAACTTTGCACTGTAATGTCATAGCATTAAAAACAGAAAAATCAGAATGCATAAATGGCTACCAGTTACTCTCCTGAGCACTAGGCACTCTCTTACCAACCTTATGTAATCAAACCTCAATTTGATTATTGCTCAATTGATGTGAAAATGGAGATTTGAGAGGCAGTAAATGTTCACTGTTAAAGGTCTTCTGAGTAAGCTGCAGACCTGGAAATTTAACTTTTATTATCTTATTAGTAGTATTTTACTACTACTACTATTACCTGCAGACTTACAATTTTAAAACACCTTACTATGTGGTATGGTGGTCAATTTATGATTTAACTAACACTGCTCCCCACCACGGCTGGCATTCTTTTACTCTTCCGCCCCAAGACTTTTTTTAAACAATTTTTGTTAAGACTTCATAATCCAGGCTGGAGATGTACTTAAACCATGATGTACAAGGTGCAGGGTTCATAATCCCCAAGATGAAACAAAACAACAAACAAACCCATCCACCACATTCTATCCCAACCAGGTAAGAATGTTACTGTGCTCCTATGGCTCCCAAATAGCTAGTCACACCTTCACTCTTAAGAGATTTGGAACAAAAAGGCTGATTACCAACTCTCAGGATGTTATCTGTGCCCATAATCTAGATAATTTCAATGCCTAAACATACCGAACCAAAATATGTAAAATAAAGCTTAAAAAGAAACAAAACTAAAATTTAAAGTTTATCACACAGATTTAGGCTGATGACAGATCTGAAGGGATTCCTCTTTTCATTAAAAATGGTCTTCAAAGAGCCATGCTAAGTAGGAATGTGCTAAACAAGTATTAAATCCTGGCCAAATTCACATCAATGCTTGCTTCAAAACGTTGAAATTTACTTTAAAAACTGTGCCCATCAGTAGGCATGGGCACGCACACCTTACTCTAAGAGGTGTGGCCAGGGAAGATGGCAAGTGTAAGCCCAGCTATGGCAGCTTAGTAACAGTGACACAGGGAGAGCCTATCTAAAAAATAAAGGAGGCTGGGACTGTAGCTCACTGGTAAAGCCCTGGGTTCAGCCCCCAGTACCACAAAATAAATAAAAATTGTAAATGTGCTGTCTCTACAACTGTAAAATATAACTTGCTTTTCTCCTAATACCCATCATTTAACAAATGGAATCTGTTATTTTATAGAGCTAAAAGTGACTAAAACATAAAATCTAGTCTATATAAAAGTCTGTTATGCAAAACAATCGTAAATATCAATTATTGAAAACATTCTTGGTTCTGTAAAATCAAGGCATCTTTTCCTATGACTCAGAAATGTCTACTCAGGCTCCTAAGTTCTAACTCATTTTCACTTTAGTACAGTACTTTAAAACAGAAAGTGACAGGGCCCGGAGTTAGCTCAGTGGTTCCGGTGCCTGTCTTGCAAGCGCAAGGGCCCGGGTTCGACTCCCCGGTAACCACTTAACAATACTGGGTGTGGAGACCCACACCCACACCCAGCAGCAACCAGTACCACATACCACATACCACAGTGCCGGGCGTGGTGGCTCACGCCTGTAATCCCAGCACTCGGGAGGCAGAGGCAGGAGGATTGTGATGTGAGTTGGAGGCTGAGCTCAGGGCCAGCCTGAACCACAAAGCGAGACCCTGTCTCAAAAAACCTAAAAAAAATAAATAAATAAATAAACAGAAAGTGACACCCCTGACTGGTGACCAATGTTAACTTCTTCAAACTGAAGGTAATCACCGAGCCCAGCCAATGACTTATGTAGTAAAGTTTTAAATATTTAAGATGGAGAAGAAAACATCTTCAGTTATAAAGTACTGCAATTCTCCCTCGGTGGATCAAAACATTAGGAAAACTTGGGTGTGGGGAGACACTCTTGTAGTCCCACCTACTTGGGAGGTAAGGCAGGAGGACCACTTTAGCCCTGAGTTCCGAATCAGCCTGAACATCAGAAATGAATAAATGAGATCCAAAGATCTAGCATGCCATCAGGTAGCCAGACACAGCAGGTAAACTCTGACTTGGGAGGAGTGATGGAGACCAAACCAGGACCTCAAGAAAGCTAACCTACAGCCCCGACCCCACTGTAAATACTCAGCAAATAAATAAAGCCTTGGTTGGAGCACACACAATCCTAGCACTCATGAACCTGAGGCAGGAGGATCACCAAAGTTGAGGCCAGCCTGAACGGCCCAGTACGCCCCTGTTTTAAAAAAAGTTCTTTCACACAAAACTGACCTAGGGTGAGATAAGAGGTAACAGATGTGAGGAAATAACAAAAATTTAAGATTTTTAAGCCATGAAATAAAGTTAGTGAGTGAGGTCTGCAAAAACCTGTCTTCTGTAGAAAAGAACACACACACACACACACACACACACACACACACACACACACACACCAAGAACTCAAAAATAAAGCAATCAAATTGAAATTTAAAATTTTGTAATACATTTGCACAGAAAACGACATAGGACTCTATACAGAACGACTGAGGCTTTCTTTAAACCCACAAATAACATATCAGAAACAGTCAGAGGTGGACAACAAAAATGCGGGCATGGTGGCAATCACCCATAGTGCCAGGACTCAGAGGTCCTGCGTGATGGAGGCCAACCTGGACTACAAGGTGAGTTCAAAGCCCGCCTCAACTTCATTACACTGCAAGACCCTCTCTCCAAAAACCAAACCACCCTTCCTGCAAAAAACCCAAGAGCAAAAGGAAAGAACAGTAAGGTGTGGCAGATCTCTTACATATCCTACCGATATTTAGACCCTTCTATGTGATTTAAGACATTGGTGATGTTGTCGTGGTTTCTCTAGAACCCAGGCTGATTTTCATTTCAATTTACCGGTGCTGCCTGGTAATGTAGCTCAGTGGCGGAGATCTGCGAATGTACAAGACCCTAAATTTGATTTGCACCCCTCCTCCTCCGTTATATGGATCCTCTATATCTCTTATTTCCACCTGCATAGTCAGGGAAACCATTAGACAGTCTTTTTGTTTTTTGAGACAGGATCTCGCTTTGTAATTCAGGCTGGCTCTGAACTACGTAGCCCAGGGTAGCCTCCAACTCACAGGAATCCTCCCTCTGCCTCCTAGGTGCTGGGATTACAGGGCTGAGTCTCCACAACCGGCTACCATAAAACAGTTTTAAAAAACAAAAAATAACTGGGCTGGGGATTTAGCTCAGTGGTTCTGGCCCCTGTCTTGTAAGTGCAGGTGCCTGGGTTCAATTCTCCGGTAACCACATACCATACTGGGCGTGGAGACTCAACCCAGCAGCAACCAGTACCACATACCACACTGCCGGGCGTGGTGGCTCACGCCTGTAATCCCAGCACTCGGGAGGCAGAGGCAGGAGGATTGCTGTGCTGAGTTTGAGGCTGAGCTCAGGGCCTCCCTGAACTACAAAGTTGAGACGCTGTCTCAAAAAACAACAACAAAACAATTAAAAGTGAATACTGCAAAACTCTGCAAGATGCAATAGGATAGGGTTTAGCTCAGTAGGGCAGTGCACTGATCAGGTTCAATGCCCCAGCACCCACATGTCCCCTGGAAAAGAGGGGGAAAAAAAAAAAGGAATTGGAGTTATCTATCCTACTAATAATTAGTAGCAGTAACAACATCGCATTCACCATTTCTCACAAAAACATTGTTACATCAATCGTTTTAACTATATTGCATTATGATTTGAGTCCATTTCACATTTATCCAGAGAACAAAAAGTAATTATCAAATATTTCTTGGAGCCAATCTGAAATTTAATCGGGATCACATTTCAAATTGTACTAATTATCAGAGTACTAGAAACATTTTGATTCCAAAACTTTGCTTCTTTGAGCAAAATTTAACAAGAGGGGAGGAAAAAACTAATCACCAACCCAAACTAACTAGAATTTGCCCAGGTATCTGTGAGCGCTTTAAAATGTACTTTTAAATGTCCATTTTTATTTAGAGGTACACCTTCCGCGTCAGAAAACTGCCTTTGACTGGGAAAGAATAAAAGCAAACACGAAAACATAAACGGTTCAAAAAGCCCTCCCTATGCAAAAACATTTTTTTTTAAAATGAAAAAAGGCGGGAATTTCTTTATTTCAAATTCTGGTTGGAAATGAATACGTCGCCAATTGCCCTCCAGGGAGCGCTCTGAGACCGCTGCGAGTCGTTCAGTTACGAAAGCGGGAAAAGGCTCGAATGGAGCCTACAGCGTCTCAGGGTCGGCCGTCCGAGGGTTTTGAAAAGGCAGGGCGGCCCCCGCCGCACGTCCGCCCCGGCGGCCCCCGCTCCCGCGCGGTCCCCGCCGCCGGCCCCACGCGGCGACCACACAGCCGGGCGGGGCGCCGGCCGGGCCGGCCGCCGGGGGGGCGCGCACAGCCCCCGCCGCCCGCCCGCCTTTGTGGCCGGCGTCCTTACCCTGCCGACGGCAGCGCGGCCGCGAGCCCCGGGGCCGGGCACCGGCGTGGGCTCGCGCTCCTCGTCGCTGGAGAAGTCCGGCGGCCCCTTGCTGTTGGCGCCGGCGGCGAGCGGCGGCCGGTTGCGCGCCGTGAGGTGCTGCAGGTAGAGCTGCACGTACACGTCTTTGCGCTGCTCGCCGGCCGGGAGCGTCACATTGTTGGCGACCAGCTCGCTCTTCAGCTTGTCTTTGGTCAGGACCGACGGGTCCTCCAGGAACTCCGGCATCTCGGGGTCGCGCCGCCCCTCCGCCCGCAGCCCGCGGCGCGGCGCGATCGCTCAGGGCTCCTGGCTCCGGGCCCGGGCCGCGCCGCCGCCTCCGCCTCACGGGAGCTCCCGCCGGGATGAGAGTCGCGGGCCGAGCAGGGCCGAGCGGGCGCGAAGCGGGGCCACAGCCCGGCACAAAAGCCCCGGGGAGCAGAAGTGCAGCCCGACGCGGCCAAGCGGGGAGCCCGCACAACCCCAGCCCACACGCTGGAGGCCAACGGAGAGCGCCCGCTGCGCCCACTCCCCAACGACGCGCGCCGCCATTGGCCGGCGGTGGGAGGAAGCGCCGCGCTGATTGGCCGAGCGGCTCGCGCGGGTTCCATCAGCCGGGGCGCCGAGCAAGGGGTTACAGACACGCAGTTTAAAAGCCGCTCGGGCGGGAGCCGTGGCTCCTGGCCGGTTTTGGCTTCTACTCTCTCCGCCCTTCCTTTTAGGCGCTGATAAGGAGCTGGTTTTTTTTTTTTTTTTTTTTTTTTTTTTGCGTCCCGTTTCCTCTCCTTCCCCTTGCTTCAGAAGCAGCCTTGTGCTCTGGGGTCCGTTACCTGCGAGTGGGCTGAGCTCCAGGACAGCCGCGGGGACCCCTGGCTGGGCCTTTTCCGCCGCGGGACTCTGGTGCGCGGAAGAACAGCTGCGGCCCTGCTTCCCCGAAGGTGGCCTCGAAGGGCCAGCAGGAGCAGGCGGGCTGCAGGCGCTCTTGTTCCTCGGTCTGATCTACTTGGAGAGCAGGAGAGGGGCGCGGGGAGTCCGGTGCCCCCTCTACTCGCAGCTTCTTTTGTTCCCAGTATTCAGAGAAAACTGAACCTCTGATGCTGGACACTTTTAAATGTCCTTGAGTTTGTAACAAAATTGCCTTGTCGCCTTTTACCCTAAAGGCTGGGGGAATTTCTAAATTATTTCCCGTGAGCAATTACTGAGAGCTTTAGGCAAAGCAGTATGTGCATTTGTTGAAATGGGTCCTTGAGTTACATTCCTCATGTTTGCTACTGTGCAAAGTGAAACGAAGTATTTAGGAACGCCTTAGTGGTCAACTTCAAATAACAGCGGGTGCTTAATAGATTCTAATTTCAGCAGAAGCCTAGTGACCTATAATTAGGCCGGGGACTCTAATCAGATTCGGGTTGCCGATTGAAACTAGAACCTGGTAGTCTTCGAAACAAGCTATAATTAAAACGTCTCCCTGAAAATAAGCATCATCTGTATGAATATACACATTTAAAAAATGTGTGTGTGTGGGTGTGTTTTACCAGAAAAGAAAGCTCGCTCCTGAGTTAGGGTGTCTTAATCATTTCCCTCCGATTCCAAACTCCCAATTGTGCTTCATAAACTACTTTAAATTTTATAAAAGAATGCTCACCTGATTTTTACATGGGTGAATTGATTAAATTTCATGGCTAAATTGATTAAATTTCAAATCAATGGCAACTAAAAAATGTTGACAGTAAATTGGAAAAAGCATTCTTTGAAAGATTATTTTGATGTATTATTTAAAAATATTAATGCTTTCTTAAAAATCTCATTCACATGTATTTAAGCAATAATATTAAGACTAGCGATGCTGTGTTTTAATTAGCAAGTTTTTTTTTCAGATTTTTGCGATGCTTTTGCAAAAGTTGCTTCTCTGTCTCCTTCGCCCCCCACATCTGTCTCTCACCAATGGCTTCCCTAGGCACATAGGTGAGTGTCTTTATTTTCAGCAGAACTGGGTTCACAGACGAAGGAACCTGATTTGCCATGACTGCTAAACCCAGCAAATGGCAATTCTGCAACCTACTTAGGTATTTTTCTAGTATACCTGGTGAGGACCTTCTGGGGGAGGCACCGCTGGAGTATGAAGGAAATATTTTCTCACTGAAGTTTGGTGTAAATCCAGTACTGGAACCTCAGGGAGCTGCCTGGAGATGTTGCAATTGGAACTGTTTTTATTTTATTTCATTTTCATGAAGTTTTTACACTAAAATTTGTTTAGGTAGCTTAAGCCTTAGAACCCACCCTTAGAACCCTCAACCCACCCCACACCCACAATTAAAAAATAAAAACTTTTAAAAATTCACCTGTTGAATTTGAAAGTTGTGATAAATGTGGTGTTGAACCCAGAGCCTCATAAATGCTGGGGACATTCTCTACCACTGAACTACAAGTATTCTCAATCCCCTTTTTTAAAATTTGCAATAGTCTTATTAAATTCCTCACAGGAGCCTAGAACTTGTGATCCCCCTACCTCAGACTCCCAGAATATTGAGGATTACAAGTGTCCTCCACACTGGCCTTAAAAATTGTTTCAGTTTAAAATTTTTCTTTGTTTAATCTGGGGGATTAAACCCAGTTGAGCTATAATTTTCAAGCCTTTTTATTTATGTTTGAGGAAAGGTCTCACTAAATTACCACATTGCCCAGGCTGGACTCAGACTTGGGATCCTCCTGCCTCAGCCTTTAAGTATGTGAGACAGAATCTCGCTAAATTGTTCAGGCTGGATTTGAATTTGTGATCTTCCTGCCGCAGCCTTCCAAGTACTGGGATTACAAACCTGGACCACCATATCCAAAAATTACTAGCCTTTCTTTCCATCTAATAGATTGTACTCTTTCTTACCTAAGACTGTCACCTCAGTAACTTCACATCTTATAAAGGTTATTTTTTTCATTACTAAGGGTTGACCTCACACCCCTCACTGAAACACACTTTCACACCCGCTCCATGAATTATTTATTTATTTATTCATTTGTTTTAAAATTTAATTTTATTTTTTAGACAGGGTCTCGCTGTGTAGTTCAGGCTGGCTCGGAGCTCACTGTGTAGCCCAGACGAGCCTCGAACTCTTGGCCATTCTCCTACCCCAGCCTGCTGAGTGCTGGGATTCCAGGCATGAGCCACCACGCCCACCATTCTGTCTGTGATTTTAAAATCACTTGGCTAACTACTTTCATTTCCATGTTGACATACATCATTCTTTAAAAAAAAAAAAGTATCCTGTTTTGCATGGAACCATGTTTTGCATGGTTGTGAATTTAAGGATCTCCCTCAAAGCAGAATAAATTACATTTAAAATGATGTCAAAGATTGAGAAACCAAAAACATTTGGAAACATTTGTTTCCCTTAGCCATTTCAGTATTTATTCTAAAGAAATGATCAAATGTGAAATTTATTTTAAAGATTTTTACTGTTTTATCATTTATAATGATAAAAAAATCTAAGCCCGCAACCCTAGAAACTGATTTAGTAACATGATGTATCTAAGCAATAGAATACTAGAGAATCATAAAATTAATATTTACTGTTTAAGTGGATGAGAAAGTGTTCACCATACATCATTAAGTAAAAAAATAGAAAAAAGAAGGAAAACCTCAGTTCTATAAATATGTATCTACATATATTTTTAATATATGCAAAGAAAAAACAAAATTATATAATATTTTTAGTAGTTCCCACTGGGTAGAGAGGCACAGATAATTTTTATTCTTTGTTTTTTATTTTCCAAGATTTCTTCTGTGACATAATTAATTACTTCTTGAGACATGTAGCCCAGGCTGGCCTCAAACTCGTGGCAGTCCTCCTGCCTTGGACTCCCAAATCATGGTACTCTAGGCACACGTTATTGCACCTGGACTACACGTTTTGATTTATAACCAGAAATATTTTTGTTTTTACTGTGAGAAGTTGAGAAATCTCTCAGTTTATCAGAATTCACAATCGTCTTTCAATTTAGCATATCCAAAAGCTTTTTATTTTTTTTTTTTTTGAGACAGGGTGTCGCTTTTTGCAGTTCAGGCTGGCCCTGAGATCAGCCTTGAACTCACAGCCTTCCTCCTCCCTCTGCCTCCTGCACTGTGGTATGTGGTACTGATTGCTGGGTGCGGGAAGTGAGTGTCCACACCCACATTGTTGTATGTGGTTACCAGGGATCAAAGACGGGCGCTGGAACCACTGAGCTAAAATCCCCAGCCCCTCTAAAAACTATTTTATCAGCTCATCCAAAGGACATGTTTTGGACAACTGATTCAAAATAATGTCAAGAGAAGGTTGGATTATTAATCAAGTAAAATCAATGCTCAGGTATTTCTCTATGGGTAGGCAAATAAATGCAAGAACAAATGACACCCTGGAAGATTTTCAGTGATCATAGGAGAAAGCCATAGAGCTAAGTGCCAAGATTCCACCACATGGCTCTGTCTATCCAGCTGCCTCTCCACTCAGCATCCCTACGTGGGTTCTGTAGATTAGTTTAAATTGAAAAGTCACATTTTAGGTCAGTTTAAAGTTGTAGCAAATCAGCAGATGGTCCATTCTAAGAAACTACAATGACCAGCCCTGGGAAATAAAGTGGGATTTGCAAAGTGAAAATTTTAGAGCAATGATAGTATAATAACAACATGAAGATATACTGCTGTATAGCCAAGAAATCATTTGATTTTTTGTTAGACAAGGTTTTGCCATGTAGTTTAGGCTGGCTTTGAATTCACTATTTAGGCCAGATTGGCCTCAAACTCATGAGGATCCTCCTGTCTCAGCCTCACGAGTGCTGGGATCACAGGCCTGTGTAACCATGCCCAGCAAGATGAACGACATTCATTTTCTTCTTCAGAGCCTTATGAAATCCCGTTCATTGATTCCATCCCTCTCTTGTCCACGGGAGCCAGGTTCGTCTTTAGTGGCCAGAGGTTCACTATTATAGAAAGGTCTGGTGGATTCTCCATTCATGACCTAACAGAAAAGACAGACCTATCAGAGGATTAAAAACCGACCGTGGGGCCGGGGATTTAGCTCAGTGGACCTAGAATTTGATCGCACAGTTCCACATACCACACTGCTGAGTGTGGTGGCTCACGTCTGTAATCCCAGCACTCTGGAGGCAGAGGCAGGAGGGTTGCTGTGAGTTTGAGGACAGCCTGGGTTACATAGTGAGTTCAAAGCCAGCCTGAACTACAAAGTGAGACCCTGTCTCAAAAAAAAGGAAAAAAAATTCCAGAAAAATGTTAGAACTCAAATGGGAGAGAGAACAGCTTTGCTGATTTTTTTTTTTTTTTTTTTTTTTTAGGTTTTTTGAGACAGGGTCTCGCCGCTTTGTGGTTCAGGCTGGCCCTGAGCTCAGCCTCCAACTCACATCACAGCAATCCTCCTGCCTCTGCCTCCCGAGTGCTGGGATGACAGGCGTGAGCCACCGCGCCCGGCACTGTGGTATGTGGTACTGGTTGCTGCTGGGCGTGAGTCTCCACGCCCAGTATGGTATGTGGTTACCGGGGAATCGAACCCAGGCCCTAGCGCTTGCAAGACAGGCGCCGGAACCACTGAGCTAACTCCCCGGCCCCAGCTTTGCTGATTTTTACCACGAATGGAAAAATAGAGCCATCAAGGAAATCGCACCCCCAAGTCACATACTGCCCTGTGCTGGAACCTCTGGAGGGCAGGGCAGTGCTGGTGAGGCTGGCCGGGTGGAGAACCGCAGGAGCACCATCCACACCCAGTGCCAGCAACTGCCTTGCCTGGTGCCCGCCGAAAAGAGATGGTCCTTACATAGCAAGGTCCTTGATCAAGGTCCTTGATGGTCCTTCCACAGTCCTTACGTAGGAAGTTTCACCGTCCCGATCCTCAGTCGAGACAATCTCCAAGTGCAGACCAAGTGGATCGGCAGAGCAGTTCTGAACAGCAAGAAAGGCAGCCAGTTCTCAGGGAGGCCACTGGGAGGTACGGTTACAGCACAAAAGCCTTCAGGCCAGTATACACAATATATCTTTGATTGTTTTAGTTAAAGAAATTCCGTGTCTCATGAAAATGTGTTTTTAAAAAAATGGGCCCATAACCCTCTTGCCCACTTTCTCTGTCTTATTTCTATCTTCAGACAGCTAGAGCTAGATATGGAGGAGGCCTGTTCCTGCAGGCTCTATCATGTCATTCCTGTAACTGTGCCTCTCCAGCAGACAGACCGGGAGCAGGGGAGGACAGGCTAGTGAGAGCAGTGTGCAGATCAAAAGCAAAGAACAATGGTCAGGGCAGGGGGGAGGAGCCTGAGGACTCTGAGTGTGCCTGGCTTTGGGGGACCTGGGAGGAGCCATCACCCCCTTTCCTGGTCATCCTTACCATGAGATGGCCAAGATCCTGCCAGAAGGCTAAAGGCAAACTGCTCTCTTCCCTGGACCCCCAGCCCCAGCCACTGGTATAAAAAGCCCCCCAGGATATAGACACCCAGTGCCAGCAACCAGCCAGACAAACGTGCCAGGTGACACGGACCTGTCCTGACCTAAGGGAGACCTAAGCACCAGGCATCTCACAGAGCAAGGCACCCCTCGGACTCGGCCCTGCCGCGCCTGCGCTCACCCTGTCTGCCAGGGCACAGTGATCCCAGCAGACACTCACCCCTGCCGTGGTGAATTACCATCATCAACACCCCTTCCAGTCAGCGTGACACAAGCACTTCCGTGGAAGACACGTCCCCCTCGCCCATTCCCCTGGTGATCTGCTCCTGAGGTGTGGCTGCCAGTTTCCGGGCACAGCCTGCAGGTGAACATACCTGTGCCAGAGTCCTGGCCACGGCACTGTCAGAGCTTCTGTGACATACGGTGTCAGGCTCATCTGCCGACCCAACTCTTTCTACCTTTTCTCCCACCGAGTCACACCTTTCAGGGCCGAGAGAGGAAGAGCAGTCCAGTCCTCCCACAGGTGTAGGAGGGGGACACCATGTCTCACGTCTGAGAAGCCGAAGCACAGAACTCACCGGCCCATATCCTGAGCTCGGGGAACCAGCTGCATACCCGTGTCCCAGAGCTCAGTGTTTCCCAGGCGCCCTGCTGGGCCCCAACTCTTTTCAGCTTTTTGAGGCCTCTCCTGGGTGATGTTAGTTCGGGTTCCAACCAACAGCGTACAAGATTCTTTTCTGCCCGCAGCCTGCACAGCCTTAGCAGCGTTTGTTATTATTTGACATCTTAGTAATGGCTATTCTTTCTGGGCTAAGGTGCAGTTTTAGTGCTGTTTTAACTTGAATTTCTCTAATGGCCAGAGATATTGAACATTTCATGTAATTATTGGCCATTTGTTCCTCTGAGAAATTTCTGCTCATTCACTCGTCTGTTTTTGTACTGGATCTTTTAGTCTGGACAGGCTAATTCTGTGGGAGCTCTTTATGTATTGTAGATGTTAGTCCTCTGAAGACCAGGTAGCAGATTTCTTTCCCATTCTGTGTGCTGTCTCTTCCTGCTGTTTCCTTTGTTGCGAAGCTCTTAATCTGATCCGATCCCAGTGGCTGATTCTTGGTATGATTTCTTGTGTAACTGGGATTGTGTTCAGAAAGTTCTTGCTTATGCTTATTTCTTTAAGAGTTTTGTCTACTTTATCTTCCAGTAAATCAAATGTTTCTGTTTTCACATGCAGGTAGTTGATTCATTTTCATTTTAGTTTCGTACATGGTGAAAGATGTGGGTCTAGATTCTGTCTTGGCAGAGGGACAGCCGGTTTTCCCAGCACGACTTGGAGGCCCTCTTTCTGCCAGCACGTGTACCTCGATGTCCGTGTGCCCAGATCTTCTCTTCTAAGTATGATCGGTCAGGGAGGACTGAGAATCACTCTAAGGGCTTCATACAACTTACTCACCTCTCAGGCCTCTCTCCACATACAACCACATTCTGAGCTCCTGAGGTTAAGGAAACATGGTAAACACCAGCGCCTAACGGAAGCTTGTGTCCTCTCTTCCCCTGGGCCCCTTTTGTATCCACTGCTTATATGTCTAATGCTATTTCTTTAATTGTACAGAACGCATGTTATTCATACAAAATCATCTTTATGATGAAGGCAGAACTGGATATTAGAGGCTCTCAGAACCCAAGGCAGTCACTATCCTGTTTTTGGTACTCTACACCACTCTGCTCATACTAGCTTGATGGCACATGTCCCAAAATCCTGCAGTATTCTGTGGTTAAAATACATCTGTCTCGGCTGGGGGACATGCCTCAGTTGTACAGCACTTTCCTAGCATATGTGTGGCCCTGGGTTCAAGCCCCAGTGATCGTGTAGATGGGGAGATACTTAGCTATATAGATCTGTGTCAGCTGGTACTCAAAATAAGTACTTTTGGGGGTTAGGGATTAGGCTCAGTGGTACGGTGCCTACCTTGCAAGCACAAGGCCCTGATTTTGATCCTCAGTACCACCAAAAACCAACAACAAAAACAAAGTAAGTACTACTTGATACTTTCATTCAAAATACTGAGCAGTAAAACTCAGGGACTGGCATAGGGCATATCCGATAAAAGTCTAAAGCTATTTTGTATAGCTTTATTCATTGTGTGTGTGTGTGTGTGTGTGTGTGTGTGTATACACAAAAAATATTTGATACATGTCTGTAACACTTTTTTTTTTTTGAGACAGGGTCTCGCTTTGTAGTTCAGGCTGGCCCTGAGCTCAGCTTCAAACTCACATCACAGCAATCCTCCTGCCTCTGCCTCCCCAGTGCTGGGATGACAGGCGTGAGCCACCACGCCCAGCACTGTGGTATGTGGTACTGGTTGCTGATGGGCGTGAGTCTCCACACCCAGTATGGTATGTGGTTACCGGGGATCAAACCAGGCCCCTTGTGCTTGCAAGACAGGCACCAGAACCACTGAACTAAATCCCCAGCCCCTATTAGAGACTTTTCATTACTAAGAGACTTGCAGCTTAAAAGTGTAAGCTTCCTGCCACAAAAAAACATTGTTTTTCACACAAGATCTCGTTTTATAGCCCAGGCTGGCCTCAAACTCATAGCAATCCTCCTGCCTCTGCTTCCCAAGTGCTGAGATTACAAGTGGGAGCCACCACGCCCAGCAAAAGACAGTAATAGTTAAAAGTAACATGTGATCTGTCACCACTCACACAAATTGGTGAAAATAACAAAGCCCCCCAGCTTTGAAGACTGGAGTCCAGCATCTAGCTTGGGACTCTGGGTGACTCCAGCAGGTCCCTGGTCATCTGTGTGCCATAGCTCCATCAACGAACAGGGAAAACTAGGCACGTGCTATGAGGTGCTTATAGTGCACACGGTAAGAGCTAACACTCGGGAACTATGATGCTATGAAGTCAGAAACTGAACTGTACTGTACTTACTTTCAAAAGGTAAATAGTCTAAACCCTTTCCTTTAAAAAAAAGTCTGTAGACTATACTGTATGTTTACTATGAAGGAACACAGCAGGTCGAGATGCTTGCTAGTAACATACAGCAGCAACAGTCTATCTCTCTACATATTACACATGTTAAGTACCATTAATGACAGCTCACTTTACAGGGACTTAAAAATTTAAAAAAAAGTTTGGCCAGGTGTGGTGGCCCGCACATGTAATCCCGACACTTGGTAGGAGAGGCCAGGGGATTGCAGATGAGTTCAAAGCTGGCCTGGGCTACATAGTGAGCTCAGGGCTAGCCTGAACTACAAATGCAAGACTCTATATTAAAAAAAAAAAAATCAAAAAACTTTATTGGTACATCTTTGAAGTGCACGACTACATTCCTGGTGGGGTGTACAGAACAGTTACAAAACAGACCTCAATTCTGTTTCTTCTTCCTCTCTAGATTTTTTAAAATTATGTATCATGCTTTTAATACAAACAAAAAAATCTGTAACAATATAAACTATACAGATGTGACCAATCTTTTTGTTTTTAAATTAAATGTCTAACACACCAATGTTCCCCACCAAAGTACTACACTACATTCTGAATACAAAATGGTTGATGGTATTTGTCCTTCACTAAGGAAAAAGAAGTCATTGCCCTGCTCCCTGGCCCTTTTGTACGTTTGCCTCAATGTCCCCATGGCGTTCCGAGGGGAAAAAACCCCGGAGAATCTAGAGTCGCCACAATGAGACTGGTTTCCAAGGTAGAGCTGGTGCCCGCTGCAGGGAGAGGAGGCTGGCATGCTTGTGTGGGTCACCAATGCCCACTGGGGCCCCGGGGAAGACGGCACAAGGGCATAGGTGCTTTTTGGCGATGGGGCCCTGATGCCAACCTGTATCAGGGGCAGGAAGCTGCGCCCGGGCGGAAGAGGGCCTGCCCTTCCCGCAGCCCAGGAGGCACTGGCCGTCCCGCCCGCCGCCCAGGAACCTGCCTCGCGGCTTCGGGTCCGGGCTCGAGCGACAGAGGCCGCGTGCGGGGCAGCCGGAGGGGGCCAGGAGGTCCCGGGCCGGGCGACGAGTGCGGGGTTTCGGGGTCACAGGCTGGGCCTCGTTCTCTGCTCTTTGCAACTGCTTTGATCAACAACAAACGTGCCGATTTCTCCCTCTGCAGACTGGATCCAGTTCCTCCCCGCACTGCTTCCCCGAGGGCCCCAGGCTCCGCCAGCGCCAGCCCCGCGGGCCCTGGCCTGGGACCCGACGCCCGCCCCGGGGCACCCGACCGGGACACGAGTCACACCCAAGGGTGCTCGGCCTGGGCCCTTCGGAACGGACAGCAATCCACCCCCACTCCGTGTCTGACCATCAGGTTGAAGTATTTTGTTTTGCTCTCTCATCAGTTTTGGAGTGAGTTTTATCTTTCTGTAGGCTACCGACAACTCGTAGACTTTAAAAACATATTTATAAGTATCTTCGAAAAAAAAGGCGGGAACACACCAAAGCTAGGGGAAGGGGCTTGCAAAAGGGAAAGCCTTGACCCCGACGTGATTCGAACACGCAGCCTTCTGATCTGGAGTCAGACGCGCTACCGTTGCGCCACGAGGTCCTGCTGGGCTGGGGCGCGCGTGGTTTCTTAGGACTCCGACGCCGCGGCGTCTCTTCCGGGCGCGCCTCATCCCGCTCCGGCCCTGCGTTTGGCCTCCACCGGAGGCCGCTCTCGGGAAGCCGCGCTCCTCCTGAGAGCTCCCTACGAGGTCAGGACCTAACGAGCAGAGGCGGGACGCCTGGGCTTCCCGAGTGAAAGGAAGCGGCCCTTCCTCCTCTTTATTGGGGCACTTCCGTTCCCGCCGCCCCGCCCCTTTGGGGGCGGGGACTCCGTCTGCCTTTCCTCTCCCGCCGGCGCGCTCTGGTCGTGCCCTCAGCTAGCTGTCGGCGGCGAGCCACTGCGCACGCGCAACCTGTGCCCGGGGGCGGGGCTGGTGCGTTTGCATCCACCCAGCCCTTCCCAGCCGCCAATAAAGTAAAGTGTTTTCCCTCAGGGCAGCCTTGCTTTCTCCGCAGGTATTCGGTTTTAAAGGTGGTTATTAGGACATGGTTGCTTATTTATGAAAGTGTCTCACCTGTTTATATGTAATGAGGCTGTAGTACACTACCAGAAAACTAACATTGGGGTGGTTAAAAAGCGTCACTAACCTCCCCGTCGGGGAATTGAACCCCGGTCTCCCGCGTGACAGGCGGGGATACTAACCACTATACTAACGAGGAGCTATGCTTTAAAGGCCTTTCAGGTATCTTTTCTGAGAAACATAAAGTCCCGAGTTGTTTATATCTTATCTAGAAACCTTAGGCTTCTTTTTTAAGATAAAATAATAAATGAGAATAAGTGGAAGAAAACATGCTTCGTATTTTTGCGTTGACGAACACAGTGAAATACAGCATGAAAATATTTTCCCCAGGGCTTTTTACAAAGCTTCCCAAATGGTTAGGTTCCTGGCCTGAGGTTTTTTTGTTTGATTTCATTGGCACTAAGGAGAGTTTGTGAGTTAGGTTTCATCTCCTAAATGAGTAGTGGCCTTTGTGAGGGTGAAGTTCAAGGGTGCCCTGGGGCTGCCCATGGCCTGGAGCCTTTTCGAGCAGTTTCATGATCTTTGGTGTCTGAAAGGGCTCAGGCTGGGGACCAGCTGTCCCCAAATGGCATCCTGTCACCCAGCTTTTCCTGAAGCGCCTGTTTAAAAACGACAGAAAGAAATGGGCATATGGTTAAGTATTAGTACATTTAAATAATATCAAAGGAGGATGTGCTGCCGATGAAACATAGGGCTAGCACAGTAGACAAATGGGGTCTTAGGGTCGTTGGAAGCCTTTTCATAAAGGGGATGGAGCCGTTTCCCGAGGGCCGAGGCCTCTCTGTCAGCCTGTTTTCTTAAATTTACTCTCTGCATCGCGTGGCTTCATCCTACAAATGCTTCGAAAATCATTGTTTACCTTAATCATTAATGTAGAATCCATGAAATAGACTAGGGCTGAAGAAACAATTATACATAGATAACAGAAGTTGCACTACAACACTTTTTTATAACTTATTTTTATTAGCACTTACTACTTTTTTGCAACACATAATGATTATATTCATTGTAGAGAGTTGGTACAAGCACATCACACATCTTTTTTTGTTTGCCAGCAGATTTAAGTTAATATTCATAAATGCTAATTAACAGCCAGACTAACAGACCAAAAATATATAAAATAAGGATATTACATCAAGGGAAGCTTTTTTTTTTTCCCAGCTTTTTAAGTTTTTGAGACAGAGTCTCACTTTGTAGGACAAGCTGACCCTGAACTCATTATGTTGCCCAGGCTAACCTTGAACTCATGGCAATCCTCCTGCCTTTGCCTCCTGAGTGTTGTGATTACAGGTATGAGCCACCATGTCAGGCAAATCAAAGTAAATTTTATCTTTTTTTTTTTTTGAACCAGAATCTAGCTTCAGGCTGGCCTTGAATTTGTGGCGCTCCTCTTACCTCAACCTCCCAAACTCTGTGATTCTAGGCTTGTACCACACTGACTGGCTGAGGTAAACTTTTAGCTACATTGGTCATGCTGGATTACAATAACTTTCTCATTCTTTTTTTTTTTTTCCTACTGAATTAGAACTCTTCCAAGTTTTAAATTTTGCTTTGACTCTCTAAGTACATGTATGTAGACAAACTGTCATGGTTGCAGGAATTCATTACAGAACACGAACACTGTGCCTTAAATAATACTTTCTCCTGGCGTTATAAGAAGCAAAGCTGCTTTGTGGCTTTAATGCCAGGGATGAACTGAGACCCTCGAGGATGTGAGGGGCGTGGGCAGACGCTCACCGAGACCTCCAGCCCGTATTGAATCTTTGTAGATCAGGAGTTTCGTGATATTTTTCATCTGTTGAAAGGGATAATTTGTTAATGTCAGGATAAGCGAGTGGCAATTTCCAAAACATGTTTTGGCATATCTTTTCACTTTTAAATATGGCAAAAGCCTCAAAAAATAAAAACAAAATAAAACACTTCAGAGTCCTGGAACTTCCCTCCACTTTTCACTCTCCAGTAACTGTGGTGCAGCCCGCAGGGCTCTGGGACGGTGACAGTGACGTGCTGTTCCAGGCTGCAGTGCAGGACTCGCCCCAGGTTTCTCCCTTTAGAGTTTCGGTGGTGGGAACTCTCTGTCCCCCTCTCCCCACCCAGGAGAAGCGGCTTCGTCTTTGATGTCCCCGGAGAGACAACAGCCCCTCCCCTGCAGCCCTGGTGCAGCCACACGAGGCTCAACACTGTTCCCACCGCTCAGTTTTCCTCCCCAGCAACCTGAGTCAGCACCGGCGGCGGAGCAGGGAACCGAGCACCTGCTGTATGTCTTCCTAAAATGGAAGGGGAGAGAGGGGAGTTAACCTGAACCGGCCAAGGGCGCGTGGGGATTCCTCAGCGTCAGCACTGCAGGAGGTAAAGGTTACACACGTGACTGGTGTGCAGAAGGCACTGCGCTTTCCGTGGAGGGAAACAGCTTGAGTGCAATGAACACAACACAACCAAAGGCTTCAAGTCTTACTCTGCCTAAGTAGCTGAAAGTGCATCTCAGCTTGGGAAATGATTCACATGCATTTCACGCTGCTAAGGGCCTGGGGTCAGCTGGGTGACATGTGTCTAACACAGTCTTGTGTGGGTGCCCTAGGCGGGAAGGTCAGGGAAGCCCAGAATTGGTTACACCTGGACAGGAAGTCCTCTGTCATCTGCAGCCTGCTGCGTAGGTCCACAGATGTCTGCGTTACCACACGTGCCTGGGGAGAACTTTACAGCGACATCGCCAACAGCACAGCGGTGTCAGTCTGCGCTGAGTCCCTGTGACAAATGCCAGAGATAAATCCACGTAGGGGTGGGAAAGTTCGATTGTGGCTCACAGCCCCAAAGCCTCAGTCCACGCTGTCTCAGCCTAGTGGCTTTCAGGCCTGTGGGAAGCCCGAAACCGTGGCTGAGGAAGCCACTCACATCAGAGCACCAGGAAACGGAGAGAGAGACAGGACAGGACCAGGGTCCCAGGCCGCCCCTCCTGGGCACACCTGGAATGTGACCTAACTTCCTTCCAGGACCACACCTCGTAGAGATGCTACTGCCTCCCAATAGCTGCCCAAACCAGGACCAGGCTCTTAAACATGACCTCTTCGGGACACTCACCCAAGCCACGGCAGCAGTGTAAGTTTAGAGTGACCCCACTCTAATAGGTGTGGAGCAGCATCTCACTGTGGTTATAATATGCTGTTCTCTAATAATTAAAGATATTGATTATCCTTTCCTGTGCTCAGGAAAGCACCCCCATCTGCCCACTTTTAAAATTAAGTTGTTTCTTATTATTGAATTTTGAAAGCTTTAAAATCTTCCGATAACCTGGCTCTGCATCAGATTTAGGTTTAGCAAATGTTTCTTCCAAGCTGTGTCTTTTCAGCCTTTTAAGGGACTTGTTTTTGTCCTGAAGACAACAAACTGTGAAAAAGTTTTAAATAGCGCACATGGATCCAGTTCTTTCTTTCTTGTGTTTCTTTTTTCCTTATTATTCTCCTCTCCTCACTTTAACCTTTGAACATAGAAGCAAGAACTTTGGTCAGCTCATTTGCCAACATTTATCCCCTTCTCGCCTCCCCCACAAGTGACAACCTTGAGTTACTTGTGGGTAGTTTTGGATTCTATAATCATTTACATACAGAAACATTACTTACATCTGTTAAACCTACAATTTTCCACAAACATTAAACTTGGAAAGGTTATGTTATGCTTTGAGTCTGGATGATACACTTAGATCTGGTACATTATTGAGGAGACAAAAATAAAAACCAACCCTAACTATTTGGAATACTCCTACTTCTCTATTTCTGAGCATAATTTATTTAAATAATTAACCTAAAATTGAAACCAAGAGACAAGTCTGTCCCGTTCCAGTTCAGTCAATAATTTTGTCATTACTTTCTTACTTTATTCAAAACAAAACAAAATATGCACACACACACCCCAAAGCAAAAACCTTTATGATTTACCCTCAATGCCAGCCGGAAGCTAAATATTGGAGATAAAAAAACCCAACAAAACACATGGGTCAGATAGACACTTTAGCTGGTAATTATAATAGTTTGTTAAGTGGTTTGGGGGCCTCATGGTTCGTGTCTGTTGACAGCCTGCTCTGGGGGGAGCCCACGGTCCAGACCCCAAAAGTAAGGGCTCAGAGACAGCGGAAGTAAAAGTCTAAGCCGTTCAGCAGGCGCAGGTGTCTGCCCAAGGGCAGGCGCTCCAGTGCGAACAAGCAGTGACCTTTGCACCCTCCCGCTGGAGCGCGCCCCACCCGCCCCTCGCGGGCTGAAGTCGGGGTGCAATCTAGGTTTCCTAGGTGCTTCGTAACCCACCCTCCCTGCCATTCCTTTGATGATGGAATGTTGTTTATCAACCATCTCATTCTAATATCTTGTTCTGAGTCTTCCTGAGTGACGTCCTTTTGTGGTCACACTCACTCTCGTGTTGAAAATAACCGCTTTAACTGTCAGGAAGTTTCTGTCCAAATTTAAAGCCAAATGAAAGAGGACCACCTATTTCTCTGTTTCACCCACTGCGATCCATATGCAAGGCTCCTAAGTGCTTTTCCGAATACTGACCACTTATTCCTATTCATGGTGCATTACAATTAAGGCCACAAAGGCAGGAAATGATGAAAGGTTACAGATAAGGAGGGACTAGGTGCTGGAGGGCCTGCTTTCCATCAGGGACCCAAGGGCGATGAGGTTTGCAGAAGAAGAGAGAGTTCCCCAGCACTCAGGAAAGGGGGACCCGCTAGGCACTCCGTGCTTGCTGATGGATAAAGATGCGGGCTTGGGGGGCAGCGGGCAGAGGGCTCCGCTTGAGGACCACAGGACGACGCGAGGCTGGGGGCAGCTACACAGCCTCAGATTGGCAGAGGTCGTAGGGTGCTTGCCCAGCTCGCCAGGGTCCCCTGTCCACCCAGCTACGGGCACGGACGGGTCACCAGCCGGGCGATCAGGTGTCTAAGGAGGGACTCCACCTCCCGGCCTCAGCTTCCTCCGGCCTCTCTGCCCCTAAGCTGGGCAAGGCTTCCGGAAGCCGTGCCTGTCTTTGGCACTGTGCCTCAGGGTCAGCGACTCCCCGTTCCTGGTATTTCTGTCTTGCTGACCACCTGCTGGCCAGTCCGGTCCGGGGCCGCGTTCTCCCTGCAGGAGCTGCCTTCAGGCCGAGGGAAGACGCCTGCACGCTGCAGGCGGATGAAACAATTTCTGTTCTTTTCTTTGGTCCTACCTGTTTCCTTTTTTAAATTACAGGAAGTTTCCTGCCTTTATTCTTGCTTCCAACGTGCAACTTGATTTCAGATCTGGTATGCAAGTTGTTTCTGCCAGGAAAAAAGCTGTCTGTAGCATTCTTGAAATTTTAAAATTTTCCCACCTGTGACGAACTCGCAAGATCAGCAAAGTTTTATTATCCGAATTTATTTTTTAAAATTAAGATGAAGATCTAGTAAATGAGAGGGGAAAAATAACTCTAGCACAAAGCAGAGTGTGCAGAATTCTATTTTTATGCGTATACAAATAATAAAAAAGTCTGGAAACAGACGAAAACAAAAAGTTCTAACTTCAAATGCGTTGATTTCTGTTCTTCTGACTGTTTGATACTTTCTGAATTTTCTACTCCGTGTATTTGTTATCCTTGAACTCAGAAAAGCAAACAATAAGAAATACATTTTAACCTTACTAGTATCGGGCAAAAACATAAAGCTCAAATGTACTCGCACAAGGCTCTTTCCGGTTAGCTGGAAAGTCGGTATTTTGCAGCTGTAGTTGTTTATTTTTACTTGCAAGCTCACGGCGCGGAGGAGGAGGTCGGGGTGGAGCCGGAAAGCCAGCTCTCGGCTCCAGTGAAACCCAGCGGGCAGCCTTTCCCCGCGTCCCTTTGTCTCAGGCCCCGAGTTCCGGGTCTTTTGTTGTTCTCTGGTCTGGCTCGGATGGGAGATTTAAAGAAAAACAAGCGCCTGGGCCTCCTTGCGCCCTCTGGCGTCCGAATCAGGGAGGTGCAGCAGACAAAAGCAACAGCTCGTAGCCATTTTCGTTGGGCTCTCTGCCCAAGATGGTGATTCTAGAGACTGGAATTCGTGGCATCTTCGAGCCGGGAATGAGCAGGCATGGCCGGCTTGGTCTGCGAAACTTCAGCAGGTGTTGTAAGCATGGATTTTTTTAAAAATTAAAATCACCGGAGCTGAAAGATTTTTTTCTCAAAGCATTTGGCACAAGTTTCTGGGTTCTAAAACTAAGAAAGTCAAATTAAGTTCTGCAAGTACAGCCTATATCAATACTTAGGATAAATTAAGTGAAAATGGCGAAGCTCAGTTTGATTGCAAATGATTCGTGCAAGTTAGAGCTGTTTCAGTAAGAATGGATACATAAAATGCTTTTTGTCTGATCTAGTTCACTATATGGAATTTTCCATCCAACTGTGCTTTTTACTTTTACTTTTTAAAAGACACAGTCTTGCTATGCATTCAAGGCAGGCCTTGAATTACGTAGCTCTGGCTGGTCTCAAACCCAGGGCAATCCTCCTGCCTCAGCCTCCCAAGTGTTGAGATCACAAGTATGGACCACTACACCTGACTTGAATTATCTACTTTTAGAAGTTATATTTTGATTCAAAATTTAGGCAAAACAAATTTTGGTTTTGGTAGCCGATGGATAGGATCCACAGTATTCCGGTAGTATTTGAATACATGATTCATGCGTGTAGAGAGAAACTCAAAGTATCAGAAGGTGAAGGAACAAGTCTCTCCCCTGCCTGCCTCACAGCCATGTTCTCCCGAGGTCATAATGTCAGGACTGGCCCGAAGCTCCCTACAGTTGCCAAGGGCTCCGGGCCCCTCTCTCTCCTGGATCTTTTCCTTTGGATGCTTCTCCTGTGAGGGCTGGGCCCGCAGGGCAGAGGAAGGGTCTGGGGCTGTTTCCTCATTTCAGGAGCCGCTGTTGGCTGACAAGGGGCGGGAAAGCTCTGGGCAAATGTGAGTGGCTGCAGAGACTGATGTAAAAAAATGCTCTACAGTTCTGTGTTGTCTTAAAGGAAGGAAATCTGTTAGTATAATACCTCCTCCCCTTAATTCAACAATCTTTTAATCATTTTTATGTCAGGACATGTGCCCTGGGAGGTATATACTGCGTTACAATTTCAAATCAGAGCCGTACACGTTTCAAAAGCATTCTGACCACATCCTTCCTCTTTCGGATTGCCCCAAGGCATCTGATGACTGATATCTTTCCAATCTTCCTCATTATTAAAGAGGTTGAACATCTTTCAGTTTTATCTGCTGTGTGTTTTCTCCAGAGCTAGTTTTGGGTCCTGGTTCCCCAAACCTCCGAGTTTGCTGGTGGAGACCTTTTAGAACGGGAGGTCAGGGTTCACAGTGCCAAGAGAAGACGTCAGTGCCCGCACTGTGTACTTAACAGGGTGACCCTATTTTCCAGTTTGTTTGGGGCCACCCCACTTTGTGCCTGTTGTGTCAGTGTGAGTTATTTCAGCATCTCGTTCATTCTCAAAAAGCGCCTCAGTGGCTCAGTGGTTCCGGCGCCTGTCTTGCAAGCTCAAGGCCCTGGGTTCGATCCCCGGTAACCACATAACAATACTGGGTGTGGAGACTCACCCCAGAAGCAACCAGTACCACATTCCACAGTGCCGAGCATGGTGGCTCACGCATGTCATCCCAGCACTCGGGAGGCAGAGGCAGGAGGATTGCTGTGATGTGAGTTGGAGGCTGGGCTCAGGGCCAGCCTCAGCAGCGAGACTCTGTCTCAATAAATAAATAAATAAAGCATCTCAAATTAGAGAAAAAATTATATGTTCATTTATTATTTCAAATATGCACCAAAATGCCAGTCACTGTTTTGCTGTGGTATCTCAGCTAGTGAGTGGCGCATGGCTGTGAAGTCTTAAGTCTGGTTGGCTTCCTTCACTGGCGTATTCTCAGAGACCACAAGGGTGCCTAGTGCACAGTAAGTCTTAATCAATATAAATAAATCCATACATAAACTCATTGCTTGGGATTCGGCACGCTGCCACCTAAGCAACTGGATTCTGTTAGCAAGGAATATGGAGGGATGATTTGGGGTACACAACTGACGGTGCCTGCCAAAACATGCACTCAGATTTTGATCGATGCTGTCAAGTTGTTCTCCACAGGGCCTGAGCCAGTTCAGACTCCCACCAGCAATATGGGAGAGCATCTGTTTCTCTAACCTCCATCCACATGGTGTTATCAAAATTGTTATCTGTGCCAGTCTGTAGTCTAGTTTGTATTTCTCTTATTATGAATCAGCATATTCTCATGAGTTTAAAAGCTATTTGAAATTTCTTTCCAGAGAACTGTTAATAGCCTTTGCATATTTTTTTTATAGGTTTTTTTTGAGACAGGGTCTCACTTTTGTGGTTCAGGCTGGCCCTGAGCTCAGCCTCAAACTCACATCACAGCAATCCTCCTGCCTCTGCCTCCCGAGTGCTGGGATGACAGGCGTGAGCCACCACGCCCGGCACTGTGCTATGTGCTACTGGTTGGTGCTGGGTGTGGGTCTCCACACCCAGTATTATTATGTGGTTACGGGGAATCGAACCCGGGTCCTAGCGCTTGCAAAACAGGCGCCGGAACCACTGAGCTAACTCCCCGGCCCTTTTGCATATTTTTTTTGAGTGAATTACTGGTCTTTTTCTTATTGGTTTGTTGGAATACAGATAGATGTTCCCAGTTTTTCATGTCTTTTGGGTATTGTTAAGAGGCAAAATTTTAAAAATGTATTTGTATTTAACCGTGTTCCTTTTATAGCTTAGAAATGCTTTTAGTACTCTCATATTTTCAATGAATTTAGTAATATTTTCTTTTACTTTTAGGCTTTTCATTTTCACATGTTCATCTTGATCCCTGTGTAGTTTACTTTATTTTAAGCATCTAATATCGCTTATTTAATATTCCATCTTTTTCACACCCAGAGAAACTCTAACAGCTTGATTTTCAAGGACTATGTATTACTACGAAACTTCATACTCTCGTAAATTCTAAGGAATGCAATTCAAAGGCAGGGCAGCCAAGATGAATTCTGAATTTGTGGTTTCCTGAGTATAATAATGAGGCAGAAGATTAGGACGAGGCTAGCTGGCTGGGTAAGTAGACATAACCTGTCAATCATGGAGATCCAGGAGGAGGTGCCCAATCCCCCACCTGGAACCAATCAGAAAGTGCTATCTTCTGTTCTTCACATGAGAATGCAAGCAGGTTTTTGATAGGATAGCTCGGACCTGACATCAGTCTTGGTATTGGGGGGGATATAAAAGACTGGGGACAACTAGCTTCATGGCTACTATGCCCTCTCAGGAGTCTGCTCTGCCCCTGCAGAGTGTACTTCTTTCCTACTTTTGTTTTTTATTCTTGCTGTTTTTCCTGGTGCTGGGGATCAAACCCAGGACCTGAGACTTGCCAGGCGGGTGGCGCCCCACTGGGCTACGTTCCCAGCTCCTTTCCCTGCTTTTAATTGGCCTGTGCTTGCTCTATAGAGCGCGTTTCTCTTCCTACCTTTAATAAATGTAGAACCACACTACCTTTTACACTTATTTTGACCAGTTTTTTGTTCCGGACAAAAAAAACCCTAGTAACCACCTTACAGGAAGATCCAGAACCTGGTAAGAGTGACAAAATTTTGATCCTCCTGCTTCAGCCTTCTAGAGTGCTGGGATTACGGGAGTGTACCCACAAGTCCTGCCAGTGCATGTGAAGTATAATACACATTTTTTATACATCCTTCCATGTGTATTATACCTAATACACAAATACTTTGCAAAAACTGTATAAGATTATGTACAGCTTAGCAGGATGTGGTGGTGCACAGCTGTAATCCCCGGCACTCTGGGAGGCTGAGGCAGGATTATCAAAATTTTGAACCCAGACTGCACCGTGTAGCAACTTAATGAGATCTTCTCTCAAAACTTAAAAAAAAAAAAAATTATAAAAAGGGGTAGGGGGGCCGGGGAGTTAGCTCTGTGGTTCCGGCGCCTGTCTCGCAAGCGCAAGGACCCGGGTTCGATTCCCCGGTAACCACATAACAATACTGGGTGTGGAGACCTACACCCAGCAGCAACCAGTACCGCATACCACAGTGCCGGGCGTGGTGGCTCACGCCTGTAATCCCAGCACTCGGGAGGCAGAGGCAGGAGGATTGTGATGTGAGTTTGAGGCTGAGCTCAGGGCCAGCCTGAACCACAAAGCGAGACCCTGTCTCCAAAAACCTAAAAAAAAAAGGGGTAGGGATGAAGTTCAGTGTGAAGATTCTGGGTTCAATGTTCTGTGCAAAACAGACAAAAACCAAAAATAATTTAAAGAAAAGTGGGAGAATGAACACTGTTGACCTAGATTATCAAAGAAATCACTGCCAGGAAGTGGAAGCAGCAGGAGGGGACATCCGAAGTTGGGGGTCGCAAGTGGAGCCCAAGAGCAGGGGACTCTCCCCGCCGTCTCCAGCCATCCCTGGCTTCTCTGAAGCTTCCAGGAAGTCGGAGCCAGCAGGTTGGCGGGGCAGGCCCTGGCAGCGGGCTGTGGCGGCTGTCAGTTTCCATCTGCCCCATGATGAACCACAACTCAAGAGCAGTTTGAAACAGCCCAGGTTAGCACCCCACGGTTTCCTCAGTCAGGACTCGGGCGCTTGTTCTCCAGGTCTGAGGAGACCGAAGTAAAGATGGAGGCTCCTTGCATCCTTGTCTGGAGGCTCAGCTACTGAAAGCCGCCATTTCCAAGCCATTTCCGGTTGTTAGAATTTCTTGGCAGCTGTAGGACTTGGCTCTGGTTTCTTTGTGGCAGTTCTAAGATGGAAAACCCAAGAGACAATCTGCAGTTTTCAAGGGGGCTCAAGCTGGATCATGGTGGGAGCCTCAGGGTAGGTCCCCTATGTGAATATTCCTTATCTCATATCTGCTTCTTTAGTGGATTTCTCTTGACCTGGTTTGGTTACTGGTAGGCTGGCCTGTACAGAACAAAGCCAACACAGCATTCGCGCCAAAGAGTGCCCTTCTCCTTCCCACAATGCCTTTCACTTCATCACTTCCCCGGATGTCACTGCCCTGTCATAGGCCAACCCACCAATTAGAAAATAGTCTGGTGCTCTCTTGCCCCTGTGCCCTAAGGCTATAAGAGCTGCCTGCTTGCGTTGGTCCCGTCAGCCATCCTCCAGTCAGCACAACGATAAAGTCCCAGTAAAGCCTGCCACTGAACACTGGAGCCTCAGCCCATTTTATTTTCTATGGGTTACCAGGCAAGTGTTCTAATTACGTGTGCCTGCGATGAACTGAGTAAAAGCCTTGTTTTCTGTTAAAAGATAGTTGGGTAGGAAAGTAGAAATTAAGAAGTAATTGGTGTAGCTTCACTTCTATACTTCAGGGAATGGAGCATTGAAGGTTTTCATATCTAGGACTTGAATTCTTTCTTCGGGACTAATAAAAGTTCAAGAAACTCCTGAATAAACTGGTTATGGAGAATTTTGAGGCGGAGTCTGTTGTACCATCGATTGAACTCAGGCTGTTGTGCTTCCGAGGTAGGTGCAGTATCCCTTGAGCTAAATACCCGGCCCTCCAGGTTTACAGTTCTGACAAGAACCACCGTGTGTTAATCCTGCTGCACTCTTATTTAGTAAGCACCACTCTATCCAAGAGATACAACTGAATAAAATCCATTCTCTTCTTGAGATTCTTGCAATTGTATAATGTGTAATAATATTTTTTCCTCTATATTTTGGCCAAATACATTTTTACCGAAATTAAAAACCAAACAAAGCAAAATTACCTACCTGGAGTAGTAAGTAAAGTCTTGGTGTCGGTGTTTGAGACGTCAGGTGGGTTAAGAACAAAGTCTTCCATGAGCTCACAGATAGTCCTGACTTCAGTACGGTGTCTGACCTCAGCTGAAGAAACCATCAGTACTGTGCTACAGAGTGAGGGTATCCGCAGAGCTGTGTGGAATGAGGGGGTAATTGGGGGTTCAGTGCTGCTGTCTTCTTTTATCATCTCGAGGTCCTTAGCATAACTCTATCCTAAGATCTCCCAGGATCCCACAGTGTCATCAGGTTGATTCCTAGCGTTCTTCACTGCCAGTTTAGAACCAAAATTTCTTGGGTCTCCCATCAGCTAGCCTTCTTTTGTCTGTTTTGCAGACTCCAACAGTGCTTGCTATATTGTTTCCTGTATTGATGTCTAGATCTTGTGGGTTTACATTAAAAACAAAAACAAAAAACCCAAATCGGGCCAGGGATTTAGCTCAGTGGTTCCGGAGCCTGTCTTGCAAGCGCAAGGGCTCAGGTTTGATTCCCTTGTAACCACATACCATACTGGCCATGGAGACTCACGCCCAGCAGCAATCAGTACCACACACCACAGTGTCGGGCGTGGTGGCTCACGCCTGTAATCCCAGCACTCGGGAGGCAGAGGCAGGAGGATTGCTGTGCTGTGAGTTGGAGGCTGAGCTCAGGGCCAGCCTGAACCACAAAGTGAGACCCTGTCTCAAAAAACCTTAAAAAAAAAATAATGGAATAAGAATTTGATTAAATTCATAGAACACTATGTATCTCATTTATATTAATAGCAAAAAGAGCAAAGGAAGTAAAACTTCCAATGGAGAAAAAGATCTTTGAAGATTTTAGGGTTTCTATTCATGAAAGAGATGGTTGACATCTGGTGAAAAAGTCAGTGGACCTTTCTACATAGTTGAGGAGGCTGCCTTGTCCTGTAGCTTTTGATGAATTATTAGGAGATGCCTTCAGAAAAGCTGTGTGCATTCACAATAAATAATTAACAAATAAAACTGTAGCTGGTGAAAAACAGAACAAACAGGTATTTGTAGTTCTGTTTGAAGTGTTACTGTCTGAGTTCTGTAGGGACTGTGCCATTCAAATTTAGTTCCACATAACAAAACTTTAGCTAGTTTAAGTCGAAGTGAAATGTATTAAAGTCTAAGTGATATCTCAGAGAAACTCAGAGAGGGTCAAAGTGAGGCTTGGCGACTTTACAAATGCATATAAGGGACAAGATGGCTGCAGTCCACGGGCGACCCCGTTAGAGCGCCCTCTACTGTCCGCTGTTCTTAAGATCCCCATGCGCACAGTTCCCGCCAGTTTCCAGTTTCCACTTTGGAGGGTGGGACTCTGAATATGGAGGATTCTCCCTATGGAATTATGTACAAAAGATGTGGGTAGTCCTGAATGGGATAGACAGGGTTAAGAGCATGGCCTCTGATACACTTTTGTTCAAGCTCACCGCCGTAACTTCCTAACTGGATTCTGGGCCTGCCACTCAACCTTTGTTAAACCGGCTCATCATCTGACTGTGGTGTCTACATCACAGTCGCTGTGAAGTATAAGTAAGGCAGGACAGAAACCATGGAGCCCAGTGCCTGGTGAATACTCAACAAGTACAAGCTCATGTCGATACAGGGCAGCAAATAATCCAAAAATGTTTCTAAGTAAGCAAAGAAAATCCAAACAAGGGGAATAATGTAACTCCCAACCTGCTAGCTATCCAAAATGCGAGCTCCTGTTCTCTGAAATTGAAGAACGAATTCTAGGAACTATGGAGGTTAAGAGCAGAAAAAGTTTTTGAGAAAGAAAGCTTCTGCCAAAGAGGGACAGAAGGTGACCCCAAAGTGGAGTGATCTGGGGACCCCATTTCCCGGGGGATATTTATGGAGCAAAAGCTCAAGGTGAGGTGGGTTCCAAGTGGGGCCAACCGGTAAGATTCAAAAGGTGGACAAAACGGTGGTCCCCCAATAAGATGAAAACTGATTAAAGGAGAATGCAATGGGAGAGCAAATCAAGTAACGCGCGTACAAGGATTTGGAGTGGGGAGGTCTTTCCTGAGGGGAGGGTAGGACTGTGGCTCCCCACTCAGGTGCCTGATACCAGCCACTGCTGTCTATCCTGGGTGAGTGTGTAGTCTCTCTCCTTTTGTGACGCTGGCCTTCAGTGAATGTGTGCTGATCATCCTCCATGTTGACTCTTTGAGGACCAGCTTTCTAATGGCTTATAAGATATCTACTTGAACCCTCAATGCTGAATGTGATCATAGTGTATATATAAAATGTACCAATAAACAAGCCCCAAGATATCTAATTAGCTTACAACTACATCATTATTGTTCTGGTTAGAACTATTCCTGATGTTGATGTAGGACAGTTAACAATGCATTAGATATTTTTGTCCAAAATTACTGTTCAAATATTAAATTTAAGACCACTTTTTTCAGTTTAAAAAATCCCTAAAGGCTGGGGATTTAGCTCAGTGGTTCCTCTGTCTGCCTAGCAAGGGCAAGGTCCTGAGTTCGATTCCCAGTAACCACATACACAGTGCCAGGCGTGGTGGCTCACACTTGTAAGCCCAGCACTCAGGAGGCAGAGGCAGGAGGATTTCTATGAGTGGAGGGTGGCCTGGGCTACATAATAAATTCAGGGCCAGTCTGAACTACAAAGTGAGATCCTGCCTTAAAACAAACAAAACCAACCAAACAAAAACAAACAAAAAAACACCCCAAGAGTAGTTAGTACCAAAATTCAGATCAATAATAAGTGTCCCTGTCATATTCACTGTCTTCTTGCATCTCCCTATGTGCTCAACCCCTCATTGTGATCATGTTGTAGGTAGGGAAACTAATTAGATATTACAGGAAGCAGTTAGATGGGGCTGGCCCTCTAAAAATCAACATGGAGGACAGCCAAGGAGCCAACTAGAGGGATAATCAAGAGGCATCCACTGGAGGCCAACCTTACAAAAGGAGAGCAATTATCACACCCTGCGAAGGACTCACACTTCAGATATCCAGCAGATTGGGAGTTAAAATATTTCCCTTGTTGGGTTTATTTTAGCTTATTTAGACACATTTTTGGATTACTTGCTGCCCTTTATCAATTATAGATGCTGGTTACAGATCACATCTGCTTTTATGAAAAATCAAAGAAAAAAGCCAGTGCACAGTGGCTTTGATAAAGTCATGATGTTTCTTGGTGGAGGGCTCTTCTCTTCACAAGTGGATACAAATGGTGTTTGAGAAAAAAACTAGGAATGAGGCGATGGAGTCCTCTCTCTGTAGTACTGTACTCTGTGGTTTTTCCCATGGCACAAGCCTCCTGCCAGTGACACAGCAGCGGTTATCTTGAAGTGTACTGGGCAGAGCACCCAGTTTGAGCCAGAAGGTGAGAAATCAAGTCTTTACTCTGCCTCTTATTAGCTGAGTAACTCTACAGAGCCTAATGTTTGTCATCCATAAAACAAGAATCAAATACTTGCGGAGTTCCATGAATCGAATGAAGGTTTAATAGTTTGGTGAGTAATAAAATATTTGATGTACAACATGCATTCACTCCAGACGGGGAGGAAGCCAGGGAGAAATTTAAGATTTTAAAATCCTCTTTACAGAAGATCTAGTTTGTTACTTCATCTTCAGACTGGTGACATTGTTTTTATTTTCCGAGGAAACTCTTGCACCTGTGGCCTGCTTATTAACAAATGCAGAACAACCATCATAAAACCGAGCGATGTAGAGTGACGATCACTTTATTATGCTTTGAGCTTCTGATGGGACAGATGGAGACGGATTCCTTCTGATCTGTCATGTCTAGAAGCTTCACTGGGGGGACTTGAATAGCTAAGAGCAAGTCAAAAGGCAAGCAACTGGGCTGGGGATTTAGTTCAGTGGTTCTGGTGCCTGTCTTGCAAGCTCAAGGACCCGGGTTCAATTCCCCAGTAACCACATGCAATGCCCAGCAGCAATCAGTACCACATAGCACAGTGCCATGCCGGTCGTGGTGGTTCACACCTGTAATCCCAGCATTCGGGAGGCAGAGGCAGGAAGATTGCTGTGATGTGAGTTTGAGGCTGAGCTCAGGGCCAGCCCGAACTACAAAGTGAGACCCTGTCTCAAAAAAAAAAGAAAGACGAGCATCTGGTCATTTGGAGACATCTTTACTTCTGTGTCTTGTACCTAGACTGGCTTGATTTGAAGGCTGCGCTTCGCTGGGCTGTTACCTGGAGAACCTGCGTTTGGCCTCACGATGGGCTGTGGTCTTCTTATAGCGTGGCGGGTGGACGTGAAGAGAGAGAATCCCCACAGCCAAGAAGCCCAGCGCACCTTGCAGGAGCTGCAGGCCTTTTCTGACCTAGTTGGTAAAAGTGAGTCACCAAAGATGTCTGAGATCCCAGCGGAATTTAACTGTACTTCTTGGTGAAGCAGGGTAGCAAGGTCATAGGGTCCTTGTGACCTCCACAGAAAAATGCAGTCTTTTCTATCCTTGATACAGAAGTGGCACTTAGTTGCTTCCAGGGTAACCCAGCCACTTCAGCCATTTCTCTGTCAGTTCAAGTCCGGACACTTTAGAATCGTTTCTTCACCTGGGAAGAGAACAGGCACAAACAGACAGCAAAGCAGCTAGTATTTCATATCTAGTTCTGCTACACGTGTGGGAAGAGAGTGATGTACATTCCAAACGATGACAGAATTACAGAATTTTTTTTCATTTTCTTTTAATCTGAATTTCTTTTATGCTATAAAGGTACATGTGTATATACTTACATACAATATCATATATATTTATTTATAAAGTTGAGTTTCTTTATTCATCTAGATGTAGAAAATCAGGATTTAAGAATATCAGGTAATCTCAGGGCACCATTTTACTTTAATTTTGCCATGCCTGGGGTAGGAGCATCCAGCCCAGGGCCTCTGTCTGCCAGGGAGATAGTCTCCCCCTAAGCTACACCTCAAACCCTTGAGATGTCATTTTAATTTACTGTACTACAACAGTGCTCAATTAAATGTTAGCGTGGATTGCCGGGGGCTGTTTAGAGAGTGTGCGCAGGAGTGGTTACCACTCAGGTGAGCCTCTGTTAACCTGATCAGAGGCCAGTGAAGTCGCTGGAAGAGGCTGAAGTGCAGGTTTCATGGAGAGGTGAACCCGGCTTACATTGGCTCAGGTCGGTGGGTTCTAAGTCACTTAGAGGGTCACTCTCTGGTCAGAAGAACCCCAGGTGTCGGGTCTGGAACTGCTGGTGTGCCCTGTGGTGGCAAAGTGGGTGCTAGTCCAGCTTAGGCATCTGGTCTGGGCTCCCCCAGTCCCGGAGGGACAGGAGAAGAGCTGTGCATCCTGGGAGTCCGTAAGGCAGAGGATCTGGACAGCCGAGCACATGAGCACACAGAGAAAAGAAGATATCTTAGGCGGGGCCGGTCTTGAGATCAGAGCCCAGGAGGGCGTTTTGTGTGTGTGTGTGTGTGTGTGTGTGTGTGTGTGTGTGTGTGTGTGTGTGTGTGTGTGTCTGTGTGTGTGTAATTAACAGTCTCCAATGGAAAATTGCACTGAGATTCCTTACACTTTTGGAGATTTTTTAGATCGGAGTATTCTTTGCTGTTTTTGTGGGCTGGGAAGTGAATTTATGGCTTTGGCTCTAAGCTCTGTCCCCAGCCCTTTTGTGAGACAGAGTCCTGCTGGGTTGCTAACTTGTCTATACTGGGCTTGAATTTGTGATCCTCCTGCCTCAGCCACCTGCAGTGCATGCACCATTACACAGAGCTTAGATTTAAATTTGAACATTTTAAACTGAAAACTAAAAGTTGTGTATATGAGTGGTGTACAGCATTGCATCTTGGGGTGTGTACACACTGGGCAGTGACTCCGTCAAGCAAACTGATCTGCCCGCTCTATACCAAAGAACCTCCCTCCCCTGGGTGGCAGAACTGGCTCCCTTGGGCTGTGCTGTAGTTCTGGGGGGAAGGACACGGGGAACTGCTTCGACTGCATAGTTCAGCCTTGCTGTAAGTGGCCGTACAACTCATGATTCCAAGAGACCAAGGCAGCATGGCTTGTGTCCCACGAAGGTGGACACTGTGAATGTTTATTTTTTGAGATGGAGCCTGGCTGTGCCGCCCACCTCCTCAGCCTCCCCAGTAGCTGGGGTTCTGGGGGTGCACCACTGTGCTTGGTGCAGATAATTTTCCCTTGGCATACTGCTCCCAACTCCTTCAGATGCCGCCAGCTCTGCTGTCTGAGCCTGAGAATGGACGCACAGTAAATAGAATCCCCTCCGCCACGAGGCCGTCGGTTCGGTCCTCACAGCTGATTTCTGAAAGAAGTCTTGGTCCGAGGAGTGTGCGTCATGTAACAGCCCCAACATAATGCTCAGACTTCATTTATTTCATGTAGCTGGAATTGAACCTGGCCTCAGGCATGCCGGCCAAACAGGCTACGGAGGAGCTACATCCCCAGCCCCTGATATTGGGATTTTCAGGAGGTACATAACTTCCTTAGGTATCGTAGTGAACCAGAGCTAAAAACAGTGCTGTAACTTAAACACGTTTTCAAAAGTCTAGAGGCACTGATTAGAGGAGAGCTCACAAGCAGACCTGGGATGTGTGTCCTCAGATTTGAGGTGAATCATTTATGGTTCTTTCTTTTCTTTTCTTTTTTGGTGATACCGGGAACTGAACCAGAGCCTTTGCACTGAGCTACATTACCACACCGATTTTATTAAGTTGCTCCTAGCTAGCCTCATTCTCATGAGCGCCGCATAAAGACTGAACCCGAGATGACTATCTATCAGGTGCTTAAGGCTAATAGTCAGTGGTCTGTGGCTGTCTCCTAATTCAGTGGCTTGTAACAGTAGCATTGATGTTCTCGCACCATCTCTGTGGTTTGCGGACCGGGTCACTCCAGCGGCTCTGTCTCAGCCTCTCTCCTGGAATTGGGGTGCCAGGGCAGCCCGGTCTGCAGTGGCCGGTTCCGTGTGGAGGGACCCGGGGCGGCTCCCCGAGGACGGGGTCAGCAGGGCCGCATGCGGAGGCCGGCCACCATCCCCAGAGCACATCTCGGGTGGAAATGAGTGTTGCATTGAGATGAGTGTTGCATCGAGAAAGGGCCGTGTCTTCAGGTTAGGCTGGGGTCTTTCTTGCGGTCTTTTCACAGAGCTTTTGGTGCACTGATATGGACTCTGAATTCTGCTGGAGCGATCGGTACCCACCTCACAGCTTCCTTCTCTCGATTTTCCGGGCAGACCCTTCTGCCCTCCTCCCCTCTGAGAGCCTGCAGGGATGAGGCCCATCTGGGAGTCTTCATCCTCCCCTTCCGAAGGCTTTCCGTTCATTTGGGGGAGGGCCAAGACCTGCGAGGGACTAAAAAGTGAAGTTCGCGTTTCCTCCTCAAGTTCTGGCCCCGAGGGAGTCTGTCTGCTCTCGGCCACCAGGAGAGACACGCACTGTCGCTCAGAGGGAAGCCAGCGACCCTGGCCCTTCCTACTTACAAGGTCAGGCTGCTGCTTTAGAGTTAAACACCTCAGTGGGCAGAAACAAAAGTTACAGGCTAATGACGTCTTGTGCCTTGAATTTCTGCCGACAGACATTGAACGTTCCTGTTTCCAGAACTTTCCCCAGCTCTTGTTGTTTTAGTGATTTCTTATTCTTACAGTTTAGGTTATTTTTTTCATGGCAGTAAATTTATTTGAAGTATGTTACTAGGTTTCTGTGCTCACACCATCTTGAATTATTTATTTCTGGGTGAACCCTGAGGTGTGATGTATGTGAAGGTTGCTAAACCATGTGTGTTTATGGAAACGCGCCCATTGGTGTGTTGTTCCAAGCACAGCAGCTGGTCCTATGCATCTTTTATAATATTTGCGTCAGATCCGTACAATACTTGGCCTCTAGCCTCTGATAATTTTTTCATTTAAGATCACTTACTCTCTTATGTTTTCAATAAATGTTAATTTTTAATATTGGGGAACCAAATGCACCTAAATTAAAAATAAAGATCAATAATCCCAGTAAAAATGTCTTCCTTGAGTTCTTTAAGTCCTATTATTTTGTACATGCTTTTGATTTTTATTATGTTATTTTTAAAATTTTAATTTTTATTAGTATATGTTTGCAGTACATAATGATTGTATTCATCCGGGGAGTCGGTACACAGACATCACACATTTCATTCTTCTTATAGACCCCACTCCATCTCTTGATTCTGCTTCCATTTGCAAAAGACCTATCTTGCCATTAGCTCTTATGTATCTATTATCTTGCTCTTTTTGTATACTTAAAATTTCTCATAGGAACCTTTAGATATTTAAAATCATGTGTCTGATTTCTTTCATTTAACATTGTGATCTCAAGTTGCATCCATTGCCTTACAAATGACTCCAATTTTATGTATTTATTTATTTATTTTTGAGACAGGATCTTGCCTTGTAGTTCAGGCTGGTCCTGAACTCAACCTTGAACTCAGTAATCCTCCTGCCTCTGCCTCCCAAATACTGGGATTACAGGTGTGAGCTACCATGTCTAACATTGTGGTATGTGGTGTTGATTGCTGGTGGGCGTGAGTCTCCACACCCGGCATTGTTGTATGTGGTTACTGGGGATCGAACCCGGGCCCTTGTGCTTGCAAGGCAGGTGCTGGAACCACTAAGCTGAATCCCTGGCCCTCCAATTTATTCTTTCTAGCAGAGTAGTACTCCACTGGTATATTAATACCACATTTTCTTTATCCACTCATCAGTTAATAGACATATAGGTCGCTTCCAAGATTTGGGTATCATGAATTGGCATCACATGCCTCTTAAAGACCTAAGCGTAGAAGAGTATGTAGCTCAGTGATAGAGCAATCCTCACTTCACAGTAGTTTCAGTCTTTCTTGAAGATCAAAATAGAACAGTGAAGTAAATGCAGAGCCAACAAATGCAGAGCTGAAGTTGGTGCATGTAGAAGGTCAAAGTCTACTAAGTACTGTCTCACTTGGAAAAACCCGAGTTAACTCAACCTGTGAGTCACACGGCAGACTAGGTCTCATAAAGCTGTGCCAGTAAGCAGAGCCCTTCTCTCCTTCCTCCCTGTCTGGGCTGGCGTCTGGCTTACTTTGGCCTTCTGGGAATGAAGTCCAGATTCTAGTTTGCAGTGCTCCTAGGCAGCCTTTCTTCGAAAAGGATTTTCACGGTATCTACCGTTATCTTGTGGCTTCTTTAGCACTACAAACCCATCCACTATCCTTTGGTTGTTTCCGTGGAGGAAAAACTTAATAAATCCCACAGCCATTAATTTCAGAAAACAATGACTCACGCCTAAACTGGCATTCCTCTAGCCTCCTAAAATGATACTTGGAATAATCTATTACTAATCACTTTTCCTGAAGTCTCAGAACTGGAGAATCAGGTCTGTCTAGGGGAATCTACTTCTTTTTTTTTTTTTTTTAGGTGCTTTTTTTTTTTTTTTTTGAAACAGGATCTTGCTTTGTAGTGCAGACTAGCCCTGAGCTCACTATGTAGCCCAGGCTAGCCTTGAATTCAGCAATCCTTCTGCCACTGCCTCCCAAGTGCTGGGATTACAAACATAAGCCGCCATGCCCGGCACTGTGGCATGTGGTTATCGAGTGTTGTGCTTACTGGCATGAGTTACCACACCCGACCTTGTTGTATGTGGTTACTGGGATTGAATTTAGGACCTTTCATTTTCTAGGCAGGAGCTAGAACCACTGAGCTAAATCTCTGGCCCCTATTTCTTGATTTTTGACTATATACACTAGCTCAAATGCAAAAGAGGATTCACCATTGTATCATCTGTAAAATCTGATAATTTTGAAACCAGAAGAAGGGCCTGTGTGTCTCCAGATGGTGGATGCTTAGGTCTGTCTACCTGGTGTGGTGTCTAAACCACTGATGAGAAGAATGCAAGGTGACTTTAGGCCGTGTTTGGCTCAGTTCTCAAAGAAAATGTTTTTCCTTTTGCTGGGGATCAAACCTGGTATGTGCGTGCTAAGCCGGCACTGGCCATCCTCACCACCCAACTTTCCAAAAGTTTACTCCTTATGTACCTATTGTACTGGGTTGGATAGTGTGCCTCTCCAAACTTATGTCCACCTCAACCCTCAAAACGGAATATTACTTGGAAATAGTTCTTCACAACTGTGGTTAAAAAGGATCTCTACATGAAATAATGTTGGATTTAGGTGCCTCTTAATCCGAGGGTTAATAAAAGAAAGGAGAGGGACGTTTGAATAGGGACACTCAGAGAGAAGAGGCCTCTTGAACATGGGAGTGGAGAGTATAAGTCATGCTTCACTGAGGAGCTGACAGGGGTGTGGAACAAGTTCTGCACTCAGAGCCTCTGCAAGGGACCAACCTTGCCAACACCTTCATTCTGGTTGTTTTTGTTTTTCTTTTTTGAGACGGGGTCTCCCTCTGTAATTCAGACTGAACTTGAACTCACTATGTAGCCCAGACTGGCCTTGAACTCAGGGCAGTCCTCTTGCCTCAGCCTCCTAAGTGCTGGGATTAACAGGTGTGCACCCTCATACTTGAATAAAACTTTCATTTTGAAATTCTGGACTGTAGAACTAGGGGAGGTACACTTCGGTTCTCTCTCTCTCTCTCCTGCCTTCTCCCATTTCTTCCTTTTCCTCCCCTCCCCCTTCTTTTCATCCTCTTCCCTCTGCTCCTCACCCTCTTCCTTCATTTTAAGTCACTTAGTATGCAGTAATTTACTATGGCCATTCTAGGACATGAATATACTTTAAATGATGTCTTATATGAAATGCTCCCGCTATATAAAACTGTGACTTCACAACTCTTCCTGCTTAGATTAATAGTTCCCAAATTTACTTAGGCAGAACAAAATAGATTGATTTAAAAAAATATGTGTGTGTGTGTGTGTGTGTGTGTGTGTGTATGGTACCACAGGAGATAGGAAGCTGTTTCAGGAATGGTGTGGACAGCCTGTGGACAGAGGACCGACTGGCCAACCCTCCCTGTCTGTCAGTCAGGGGAGGCTGCAAAAGCCTGGCCAGCTCTTGTCTCATTGGCTCAGTGACTTTGTGTGCAAGAAGAATCCTGGCCTGCAGGGGCTCGGTCTTCCTGTGTAGTAAAATGAGGAAAGTGCTAACTGCTTCACAGAACTTACTTGAGACTGGACTCTTCTGTCCTCAGTCTGGAGAGGGGACTCTTTTGTCCTCAGCCTAGAGTCCCCACAGCTTAGTTATCTGAACCAGCTTGGCAGAACGTGGGCGGGGCTCCTGGCAGCTGGCTGAGGTATAAAAGCACATTTTGTAATCCGAGCCCTCAAATGTGAGTTGCAGGTGGCAAGCTGGAGACCTGAGCAGTGTGGGAAATGAGCCTGGTAAAGCGGCAGGAACTGCTGCAGGGTTCCTGCTTTCAGCATCTTCTGCATTTTGAGTTAGGGTGGCTTTGACTTCTCTTTTTTCAGCACTACCCACCTCAGGGATCATAAAAGTGAGGAAAGGAACTCGGGAGATACAATCAGACACATCTTAGATGCATGTATCTTAAGAAAGTTCAGAAAAAGTTTCCCAATTCATTGCTGATCTCTAGAAACACTCTAGGATGGTTCACTAAGCAGAAGATGTTTATCAGAGAATATTGTGATCACCGAGAGCCACACGGAGTTGTGGGACTCAGAGCTAATGTGACAAACCCAACAAACCCTTGGTTGGAGCCGGCAAGGTGAAATGGTGCGGACGTGGAGCGGGCAGCGCGCCTACGGCTATCTTGTCCACCCGGCCCTGGAACTGGTGAGGTAGGTATTGCAGTGAATGCTCTTATTTTCAGGTGAGAAACCCAAGGTTAGAGAAGTGAAGTTGCCCGTCCCAGATCAGAAAAGAAGACCTTAACTAAGGCCATCTTTCTCTGCAGTTTGCATTCTTTTTGTCTTTTGGTACTAGGGATCAAACTCAGAGGCACGTTAGTCCTGAGCTACAACCCCATCTCTTTCTATTTTTTGTTTTGAGACAGTTTCATTAAATTGTCCGGGCTGGCCTTGAACTTGTGATCTTCCTGCCTCAGCCTCTTGAGTAGCTGTGATTACAGGGGTTCAGCAAAGCTCTGGGTTGGAGCTTGTGCTCTTAACCTCCATATCGTGCTGTGTAGAAGTTTAAAAATGTAGAAATAGGGCTGGGGTGTAGGCCAGTGGAAAAGGGTTAGGTTCTATCCTTAGCACTGAAAAAACAAAAAAAAGTAGGGCAAGGAAAAGAACTTGGTCTTTGGCAGGTTTTATTACAAGCCCATCTCTGCCACTTAGTAGGTATTTGACCTCAGACAAGCTCTTTCTTCTTCTTCTTCTTCTTCTTTTTTTTTTTGTGGTACTAGAGATCGAACTCGGGTCCTTGTGCTTCCCAGACAGGCTCAGTACCACTTGAGCTAAATCCCCATCCCAGACAAGCTCTTAGAACTCAGAATTCCCAAGGAATGCAGGCATATACACATCATAGAATTCCTTCGGGCAGAAACAAGATGATGTCTCCCCATAAAATACAGGCATGGGACATACCTGACATTGTACCAAATATTTTACTGCAACCCTTTGAGTCAGGTGTGCTTGTCCTTATTTTACAGATGAGAACGGTAAGGTTTAGAGATTTACCCAGGCTTACATGGCCAGCATGTGACAGAGTGGTCCGACTCCAGGCACAAGCTCTCTTCTGTGGTTTCTGTCCTTCCCAGTGTGGAGGAGACTTGGAAGCTGCAGTTGACATGAGATGAGGTGCCTTCCAAGTGGAGCAGAAGAAGTCTGTTCAGACTGAGGGCACCTTTATCCAGGGATGGATTCTCTATTATAGTCTTAAAAGATTTGTGCTCAATGTAGGCATGCTGTAGTGTGCATGTCAATCTCATTCCTACCTTTCTGAAATACGAAGCAGCCTACATCACTGCCTCCGATGCCTACCAAGGCATATATCTGTATACCAGGTGTAATACCTAATTGGTACTGAGCAGCGGTAACCAGGACAGTGTCTACTCAAGACAGGCTTCAAGACTGTACCAGGTTGATGATTGTTGATGGGCATTAGGTACACAGTGTTTATTAATTTATTTTCTCTATGTTTGTGTATGCTTAAAAATTTCTATGAAAAAGAGATGAGGGGTGGAAGTTTAGCTCAAGTGGTATCGTGCCTACCTAGGAAGAACAAGGGCCCAAGTTCTATACCCAGTACTGAAGAGAGAGAGAGAGAGAGAGAGAGAGAGAGAGAGAGAGAGAGAGAGATTAAAAATAAAGTAAAAAAGAACAAGGTGTATTTTTTGTAGAAATTTGCTTTCAAATTAAGGAACTCTCTTTCTCTTCCTATCTTATTGTAAATTATTTTATTAAGGATGAACATAGAATTAAATGTCTCTTTTTTTGAGACCAGTTCAGACTGGCCTTGAACTCACATTGATCCTCTTGCCTCAGCCTCCCAAGTATTGGAATTATAGGTATATGCCACTACTCCTCTATGCCCAGCTATCAAATGTATTTTTTTTTTTAAATACACACACACACACACACACACACACACACACACACACACACACACATACACTCCGGACCTTATACATGCTAGGTAAGTATTTTATCACTGAGCTCCATCCCCTGTCTTAAAAATGCATTTTTAAAAAGAATAGGTACAACAAGATTTGCTCATTTTAATATACCAAGGCAAGAAATATTGAGAATCTATCTCAACATAAAAAACTGAAAACTCATTCACCAGATATTTAAATTCTCCAAGAGCCCAATTGTGGGCTCACCAGAAGAGCAGCAGCACCTCTAGGGTGTAGCACATTGTTGAAACCAGAAAGGAATACGTAATTAATGTCCCTCTGAGTTTTTAGGGTTGGTGATATAGGTGAGGGTTGTGTGTGGCACCGTGCTGCTTCCCGTCCCAGGCTGGAAGACATATCCTCCTGCTGCTGCCGGATTAGATATAGTTAACTGACACTCTCCAGCGGTGGACTCTCTGGGACTTGCCCATGGCTGGAGGACCACTTTGCTGGAGGTGGGCGCAGTGCCCTTCCCTAATTCAGGGCAGGTTTCCAGACTGTACCAGTCTCAGGCTCCCTGTAGGGTGGCGGAGGCCATATGACTCACATTGGTCGATCACACGTGAGTCAGTGTTGCTTCCTGGTGGAAGCTTTGTCCTTTGCTTTGTCTTGTACTTCTGCGCTGGGACATGTGGAAACACTGGCTTGTAATCAAGATGATCTTCTTCTAGCCTTGAACTTGGTATGTTCCTGCCCAGACAATGGTATTTGAAGGAAGCAAAGAGAGAGAGTGGAAATATACAGATGGAAAGAAAGTTATTCTAGTCTCAATTTCTAAGGGAGAGCTTCAAGTCTGGCCAGGGCAAGTGAACCGTGTGCCTGTCTCCTGAGCCTAAAGTTTGAGACTCCGTCTCCCTGCAGATTCGAAGACCCTTAGGGGCTTGAGCACACTCGCTCCCACACGTTGAACCTTGTCAGTGGCCATCTTGACAGCCCCACCCCTCTTGTCTCTCACTTATTGCCTCACCTTCCCCCATAGCTAATGCCATATAGACCACCCACTCACAAAGTTCTCTTATTGGGCAAAACCCTAGGTCAAACCTATAGACCCTCCCTTCCTCCTAGCCTTCACCCTGCCCTGAGACCTTTTGCTATATATGTGACCCTGACACCTGAATAAAGTCGAAGTTCCAGAAACATTCCCCAGGATCTGTGCTTGACTCTGCGCCTCACCCTCTCCGGGCGGGAAAACCTCATATAGACAACAACCAACAAATTTCACAAGGATATCCATGGTGAATAAATATGAACTCAGGATTGTGTTCCTTGAGAGATCAATTATGGATCGACTATGTTTCTGGCCCCCTTGTGTGCTGCACGTTTGGGGTGACATTTGTGTGTAGTGACACCTGTCTCAGAGAACGGCTTTGTAAAATTCTGAAATTTACAAGGGTGACATGGCCAGACAATTATTTAAGGTTTCCATTCTTTTTTTGCACATTTAAATCCTTTGAGCTGGTGTCTGCTTTGCTGTGGCAGAGATGAACGTGAGTTCTGTGGGATGTTGTTTCCACTTTTCCAGCGACAGCCATTCTTAGTCTCTTACTTGCAGGCCTGTTACCATAGCTCTTGCTTTGGGTTTGCATAGGCCAAGTTCTGTGTTGCTGTTTGGACTTCACTGTCCTACAGGAGGCTCGTGTGCTGGTGGCTCAAGTCCCACTGCAACAGAATCAGAGGTGGTTCTAGAGCGGTGATCAGACCTGGAGGGTGTTGACCTTCCCAATGGGTTATTCCATCAATGGGTTCGTAGCTGAGCAGGGTGTTAGGAGCTGGAGGAAAGGAGCTACTGAGGGTGTGACTTTGAAGAGTGGGTTTTTTCCCGAGCCCCTTCCTGCCAGCCTTGGACTCTTCTCTGTTTTCAGCTATGAGGTACGTACGTGACTTTGCTTTTCCATACTCTCTTGCCTCAGTGTCCCTGTCTTGCTGCAGGCCCAGCCATGGACCCAAACCTCTGAATTTATGAGCCCAAGGAAACTTTTCTGCCTCTGTATTTTTATTCTCAGGTATTTTGCACAACGAGAGAAAGCTGACTAATGTCATATACAAACCTCGGTCCCTGGGCCAACTCAGACCCATCACTTATTTTTTGATTGTGAAATATCAGTTTACATTTAAATTTGACTTAAATTAATATCATATTTATTAATAGGTATAATGATTTTGCACATTTTAAAATGGTTAAGTAAAAAGAATAATATTTGATGATATATCAGAACAATATGAAATCGGGCCGGGGAATTAGCTCAGTGGTTCCGGTGCCTGTCTTGCAAGCGCAAGGACCCGGGTTCGATCCCCGGTAACCACATACAATGCTGGCCATGGAGACTCACCCCAGTAGCAACCAGTACCACATATCACAGTGCCAGTCGTGGTGGCTCACGCCTGTAATCCCAGCACTCGGGAGGCAGAGGCAGGAGGATTGCTGTGATGTGAGTTGGAGGCTGAGCTCAGGGCCAGCCTGAACCACAAAGCGAGACCCTGTCTCAAAAAACCTTAAAAAAAACAAAACAAAACAAAACAAACATCAGGCTCCATGTGTGGCTCAGTGGCAGAGTGCTTGTCTAGCATTTGCAAGGCCCTGGGTTTGATCCCAGTTTTGCACAAAACAATAAACAACCATGACATCTTGAAACTTGCTGAGGTTTTGAGGAGTCTTAAAATCTTTGTCTCACCTTCCTTCTCAAATCTACCCACATTCTAAATATATAATTTAATTGTCTATATTCATATTTCCTCAGTCATCTCTAACATCTTTTCTAGGATTTTTTAATAAAATTTTTGTCCTTTGAACCGGGACTGAACAAGGCTTGCACACTGTGTTCTAGTTCTGTTTTGCTTAGCCATTTACGCTTGTGTGGTTGAAAGCAAAACTTGGGTCTGTAAGATCAATGCAAAACCAAAACACAGTGGACTTATGAAATTCGGACCAGCCAGACAACTTCAAGAGATTTATAATGAACAATTCCCTTGGCCCAGAAACCACACGGATGGAACAGAGGGAAACTTCAGTCTGCCGAGTTACCACCCCTGCAAGTGCCAGATGCTACAAGCAAAGGGCCAATTCTGTTTGGCCCATGCACCCTCGACTGTCTTTTATCATTTCAAGTACTTGCCTGCTGTCTTTTCTAAGAATAAAGAGAGGGAAAAAATGACTCCCCTCTTGGTTAATAATGTTGTAAAATGAAATTCTGTAAGATTTCCATGGCATGGAAATACTTTTTTTTTTTTTTCTGGTGACCTATTCTTTGATTCACTTACACCTGCTTGAACGTAAACGTGCCAGGAAAAACTGTGCTCCTGCCAGTAAAAACCAGCCTTGTGTCTGCAGACGGTGGTCAAAATGTAATGCGTTGAGGCCTGCGGTGGAGCACACATGGGAGTCCCTCTGCCTTCACCTTTCCACATGCTGTTTCAGTTGTCCTGGTGGAATGTCCATCTCTCAGGATTTCCTGATCAATACGCCAGGAGGTGGGAGAGTTGGAGACAGGACTAATCATGCTCGGCTCCCACTTTCTGAATTCAGGAACACTTGAGATGTATGTAGAACAGGGGCTACAGCGTGTGGTTGAACCGAGTCTAGGCCCTTCTGCTGCGTGTTGTAGACGTTGGGTTAACCCCCAGAGGGCAGCTGGGGCGTTTGGAAACAGACTCATGTGCAATGTGTACTGATTATCTAGAGGATTTGTTCCAGTGACAGAAAGCTGAAGAATAGAAAGTAATTGTGATCTTGGTTGTCATCTTTTTTTTTTTTAATCTTTATTGGTACATTAAATATACACATCATGATTGCACTCCATAATGGGGATTTGTACCAGTATAAGACACAACTTAATTCTCATTTTTTCCCATAGCCCTACTCACCCTACCACCCCCCCCATATACATAAAATTTGTTTCCTTACTTTTTTGTTACAATCTCAACATTTTCCCCTTTCACCCTATTTTACATTGAGCATTTTCTATTTCACAATATATAACATACAATGCTAGGACTCATTTACATCTTTATTTTCTCATACCAGAGAAAAGATGTGATATGTACCTATCTGTGCCCTATT
>PVIR01010325.1:15813-51735 GCA_004026965.1 Petromus typicus | reverse complement strand
GTTGTCCTTTCTTGTTGTCTTGCTTTTCTCCTCTGGGAGGAGTCAATGACCATGCTGTGAGCTGCCCTTGAGAACTAAAGTCTTCTAATTGACCCATGAAAGAGCTTGGAAACCAAGCCACCACTTGGCCAGAAACCCTCTGAGATACCTGAATTAAAGACACTCTTCTGAGTGATGCCAGGACTCCCCAAATAAAATTATTTATGGTCTACACTACTAAATTATAATGATAACTCATAATATGCTGAAATGGAGAAATAACACAATGATAAAACATCAAGCAAACATTACATTCATTATTTTCTTATGAGGGCACACTTCTTCAAGTCAATCACACTCACTTTTAAGAGACTTAATTCTCTGCAATTTTTGGTGATATTAAAAATTATAGCCTGAGTCTGTGAATTGTGAAATATGAAAGGGATCGGGAAGTTCCCATGAGTCTGTCACTTGCGTTGGTCAGTCGGAAGCAGAGTGAAATGGGAAGGCCTGCCCTGCCTTGCCCATGAGGAAAAGAGCTTTGTGAAAGCCAAAAACTATTGGTTACTGATATATGATTTAGTGGTCTACCTTTTTATGAGTAGCAGGTGACTTTGAAGGGATCCCAAAAAAATAAATTAATAAATCCTCCATCTGGGGAACCATTGTCCTACAAAGAAGCACAACTAGAGAGAAGAATAGGTGAACTTCCACAAAGGATGAGGTAGGGGAATAACATATACATGATGAATGACAGAAAAGAATGAATACATTTATTTCTGTGTGAGGTCGTCTGTGTTCTCTTGGTCCCATTTTCAGGTATACACTAGTCTTTCAGGTGTTAGTAAGCTATCTCAAACTGCCGTCTTGTGGTTCCTCCAGTGTTCTCATGGCTTAGTATATTGTTTTTCTACAAAGCCAGAGAGCATTTTAGGTTTTGTTGGCTATATAGTGTCTTTTATAATGAGTCAGCTGTACCACGGCAGCACAAATGTTGTCATTAATGATGCAAAAATGGATTGGATCATTACAAGTCTGTAAACTTTATTTCTAAAAGCAAGGCATCAACTAAATGTGACCCTCATTTACCAATCTCTGGAGTCATTGATAGGCAAGTATTGTTATCTGAACACCGAATGGATTATTACTAGAAATGCAAAAGAAAAATTAAGATCTCAGTTTAAGTTGTGATGTGGTCTCTTATCAATTATAAAAGATATAATAAATTTTAAAATAAAAGTTTTCTTTGCAGATAGACTCTGATAAGTAAAGAACACTTAAAAATGCATAAACTACTTCTAGTCTGCAAAGCAAGGAAAGATATTTCTCCTAAAAGCTTGACAGTGGTTACTAAGAGTCTAACGTGGGCCATGGAAGTTGTATTAAAGGAATAAATCCTATTTTCACTTAGACCTAAAAATATTAATAGGACTCTTACATCTGGAAAATGTCTTATTAAAATATAGAAAAGGCTATTTCTTTGTCTTTCACTGGCGCTAAAAGTGTTGCTTATTTTTTAGGAAAAGGTTTCTGATTGTAGGTTCAAATATGTCATCCATGTCCAAATGTCAAGGGTTAAGAGATGTTCAGTGGAATGTGGTTAGTGAAATGTCATGTGGCAGAATTCTGGTCATGCATTGCTGCAAAATGAGGGGTCATGGCAACCTGTGGTGTAAAAGAAAATGTCAGTAATGGAAGAGGAACGTAAATAACACTATCCTGCTTGTTATCTAAATGGACACTTGGCAATTCACTTCATTTTCTCTTGGTTGCTCTCTTCCACGCCCATAATCTGTATACATAAATGTGCCCTCCTTCGCTTTCTCTCATTCTCTCCTTTGCACCTATATTTTCAGCAGGCACAACTTAAATACTTTTAAAAGATGAAAAATGTCTTATAATAGAAAACCCTGTAAAACTCAAAACCAGCTGTTATTTTCATTGACATGCCTTGTTAAACAAAATACATCGCACTGAAGAGAGCAAAATAAGATGGAAATGAGTCCTTGAGCTAGGTAGATTTGAGGAAATTCTTCAGTCTTTAAATCTTACTGTCCTCTCACGAGGAAGGCCATATGAGCTCAGCCTTTCTGTTCTCTCTGGCCTGTAGTCATTTTTAAAAAAATTATCTTTATTGGTACGTTATGAATTTACATGATAATTGCAGTCAACATTAAGAGTTTGTACCAGAATATGACATGACTTGATTCTCATTTTTTCCCTTTTCCTCCTGCCCTGCCTCCCTCCACCCCCATATACACAATCTTTGTTTTCTTTTTTCTTTATTATTACCACATTCATTTTCCCCTCATTATTTACCCTTACACTCTTTCCTTCAAATATTTTCTACTTCGCAATTGTTTTCATAACCTCTGGCATATTTGTCTTCATGGCGGTGCTTTGCAATATCTGTCACTCCAGCTGGGATGGAAGCAGCTTTGTAGGAGTCATGCCAGTTATGTGAGTAGCTATCTGTGGCAGGAATAACGTTCATGGCTTTGATTTAATGTTAACTAACCACTCATTTGGACTGGGTATCTGTGCTTTCTATGCATTATTTTTGAAGCAAGGGTGCTATAATTATAGGATTTAGGTAACATGATGGTAAAGCACGGGTCCTCTACTTATGTGTAATAATCCCCATTAGACTATGAACTACTTTAAATGAGCAGAATTCTTCAATTATAACTATAGTTAGAACCCCAGTGTTGATGATAACCATGATAGTTTGCCAATTGGTGCATTTTGGTATTTTTAATTAAAAATCAAAATGTGCTATAAAGGTCTAAAAGCCAATGAGAATTTTGTTTAGCTCTTGTTGCTTAAAGTCTTTTAGTAATTTTGGGGTTCCTCTAAAGAGTCTCAAAGCATTAGGATTAGAGGACCGAAGCTGGGGTGGAGGCTCACACCTGTAATCACTGCATTTGAGAAGCTGAAGCAGGAGGACTAGCGTGAGTTCAAGGCCAGCCTGGGTTACAAGTGAGTTCAAAGCCAGCCTGACCTACAAAGGGAGACCTTGTTTCAGAAAACAGAAAAGCAAACAGAGCAAAGCAAAAGGATTGTGCCAGTGACCATGGTGGTCTTGATGTTTTTGCTAAAAGATGTCATGGGTGCTTTTTCTAATACCCCTAAAAATCAGGATCTTTCAACAACTGAGAGGTCAGTAGCAGTAGCAGTGGCAATAGGCACTCTGTCCTGAAGATTGTGGGCTTGAGTAAGTGGCTACTCTTCCTCCATGCGTGACCAAGCGATGAGCCCGTGTATCACTACTGGTCTGGTTTTTTTCCACGATCTCTCTGTTAAACAGAGGTTCACACCTGGTTGAAACACATCAGGTCACACACAGTTGATTAGGAGTAAGAGTTGCCCCTTGAACCTCCTGCCAGTCACACTTTGTGCTGAAGTTGTGATACATGATTTAATTGAAGACACACGGACAGGTTAGGACCAAGACTTGTGCCACAGGGTCTCATTAAACAAAATCATTAATCCTGCACTCCTTTTATTTACAAGTCAATTAATTATTGGACCTTCTGTATGAAGCTGGTTAAGTCCATAATAGAGCTTCAACGGGACTCACCAGACACTACCCGTAGCAGCACAACTCCAAGAGCAGGCCACTAGTAAGAGCAGCTTCCAATACATGCTTGTCATTAGGTGCTTACCAAGTCACAGGAAGAAGAGGACCTCTAGGTAGTCCTAGTCATTTGCAAGACTTGCCACTCTCAAGGCCAAGTGTATGTTGGAGAGCTAGAGGCCATGTTGCAGAAACATGTAGACCTCTACCGAATTTTAGCTAGAATGGCAAGTCTGAGGATTCCAGACCTGCACTGAAAGGCTATGAAAATGTTATTACTTGCATAATAAGCTTTCTAGGATTTATAGGCAAACTTCACAGACAAGTCTAAAAATTGCTTGACAAAATAGACTAGCTTGAGGTTTTCATGGTGATCCAGAAGTGCTGGGAAGGGATGTGCATGCTTTGAACCTCTTTTCAAAGGATAGAGCACCTGACCTGTCTTTCTATGCCACCTCAGCAGACTGGTTGGAGGTGGGCCAAAGGGTAAGATGATGGGTCAGGCTTGAGCTTTCCTAAGCATGAAAAACACAGTAAGACTGCTATAAAAGGGCTGCTACATACAGATGTTCATAAAGGAATGAAGTGCTGGGAGAAAAAATTGATTGATGTGAAGGGAGGTTCATTGGTGACCTGCTGAGGAAGATGCTCTGATGAACTGCTTCAGAACACAATCGGTGCTCCTGTGACTCTTGTCTCCATCTTATGAGAAGGAAACTGAGGTTTAGAACAGGAATACAGTAGATGTTCTGTATCCTGGAGTTCCGCATTCACACGTTTAACCAATTATGTATTTAGGATATTTTAGAAATGTATATTTGTACTGTATATTACAGATCATTTTCCTTGTCATTACTCCCTAAAACTCACAACAAATCCTTACGTAGCATTCCCATTGTATTAGGTACCATAAGTATTCTAGACATGTTTTAAGCAACAGCAGAGGTGTGCATCCTTTATGAAAGTATTATGCCACTTTACATAAGAAAATCAATAGATTTTGATATGTGTGGGTGGTTCTGGAACCATTCCCATGATATGACTGCACAGACTCGGGCTGTGAGAGAGTTGGGGCTCAAGCCCAGTTCTTTGGAAGTTGACTCTGTTCCTTTCTGTGTTACAACACCTGTCTCAGGATAGTAGGTCTCTGTTTGGAAATAGGCGAAAATATCTTTTTTTATATATATAATCTTTATTGGTACATTAAATATACACATCATGATTGCACTCCATAATGGGGATTTGTACCAGTATAAGACACAACTTAATTCTCATTTTTTCCCATAGCCCTACCCACCCTACCACCCCCCCATATACATAAAATTTGTTTCCTTACTTTTTTGTTACAATCTCAACATCTTAGTGTACTTCTGGTTCTTTCATTTTTCTCACTTTTAAAACTCTACTTTATTGTTTAAAGTCTTTGATGGGTGGCAAAAATAAAATTTTAGAGATATCTTGTTCTAATAGCTCTTACATTTCAACAATATACAAACTCTGTTGAGTGTAATACTCATCTCTCCCATTAGAAAACACCAAAAATGCAGATGTATACCTTCAAACTCACATATGTGTTATACTTGACAGCCATAGATGAAATATTTTTCTTTTTTTGAAGATCCAAAGGAAAAGAAACTATCCTCTTTCAAAGCAGTACTTTATTTCTGTTAACATCAATTTTTAGGTGTTTTTGTTTTTGTTTTTGAGATAGGGTCTCACTTTGTAGTTCAGGCTGGCCCTGAGCTCAGCCTCAAACTCACATCACAGCAATCCTCCTGCCTCTGCCTCCCGAGTGCTGGGATTACAGGCGTGAGCCACCACGCCCGGCACTGTGGTATGTGGTACTGACTTCTGCTGGGCGTGAGTCTCCACACCCAGTATTGTATGTGGTTACCGGGGGATCAAACCTGGGTCCTTGCACTGTTCTTGCACTTGTAAGACGGGCGCCGGAACCACTGAGCTAAATTCCCGGCCCTAACATCAGTTTTTAAAAGTGCCTAGGAGATGAGTTCTAATTGATTCTAACCAAACGTGTAATTTATTTAAAAGTCTTTTTCACTCTCATTGCTCAATTTATGATCAGCTTTTAAGTTCAGATGGCATGTGAAATGCGTTTTTAAATAGGTGAGTTATAAAAACTCACAGCATGACAAGTATTTTCTAAAAGAGCAAAGCTGATCATCAATAGCAAAAAGCTGGATCACATTTTGTTATCGATACGAACCTGTTGAGGTGATCGTTTCCACACAGTGTGTGTCAATACTTTTCTTCCTGAAGCATCTACAATTGTTGCCTCTGTTTTTTATTTTTTACTGAGGATTGAACCTCCTAACCTTGAACTTGCAAGGCAGGTGCCACAACCACTGGGCTAAACCACTGGCCTTCATTTCCTCTGTTGATATTTTGTGTCTCTCAAAATATCACCCAGGCACGTTGGAAGCATTTGTATCCTGGATGTCAACTTGACTGGAATGAGAGACCCCATGAAAACCCCTAATGCACAATTCTGGGTGTGTCTGAGATGTTTCCAGAATTAGGAAGCAGGTGGATTGGTGACCAGTGACAAGTGGGGGAGATCCATCCAGAATGCAGGTGGCACCATGGACAGACTGGCAACCCAGACTTAATAGAGGTGAACGGAAGCTGCACACATGCTTCGTTCCACTTGAGAGGCTGTGTGTTTTGCTTTTACCAGTAATGGTGACATGAACTTCCAGATTCTTTGTTTTTTATTCTTTTGGAGGAATGGGAGATCGAATTCAGGTGCTATGCTTCCAAGGTAGATGTGGTACCACCTGGGCTAAATCAGTCTCTCTTTCTTGCTTGCTTTCTTTCTGCTTGCTTGCTTGCTTTCCTGCTTTCTTTCTTTTTCTTTCTTTCTTTCTTTCTTTCTTTCTTTCTTTCTTTCTTTCTTTCTTTCTTTCTTTCTTTCTTTCTTTCTATCTATCTTTCTTTCCTTCCTTCTATCTGGTTTTCGAGGATATCTGTAGTTCAGGCTGGCCCTGAACTCTGTACATAGCCCAGGCTAGCCTTGAATGCACAATAGTCCTCCTGCCTCTGCCTCCTGAGTGCTGGGATTACAGGCATGAGCCACCATGCCCGGCATTGGTGTATGTCATTACCGGGGATCAAACTCGGGGATCAAACTCGGGACCTTGTGCTTATAAAGCAGGCACCAGAAGCACTGAGCTAAATCCCTGGCCCAGATTCTTTAGTATTTAAATGCAGACTTGCACCAGCAGCTCTCCAGAGAACTCTAAACCCTCACCCTCAGACTGGGGCTGCACCACTGGCCCTTACTCAGAAGCTTCAAGCTTCCTGGAATGAGAAGGTGTCCCTGGCTCTTCGACCCACCTATGGCCCCTGTGGTTCCCAGCCTCTGACCTTGAATTCTTTTCTTTCAGTTTCTCTAGAGAATGCTGACAAATTCATAGGAAACCTCCTTCTTTGTTTGTTTCTTTGCACTACTGTGTAGGTGGGGGTGTTATTTTCATAGCACTTTCCATACTGTTTAAACAATTATTTCCTTACCTCCTGCCTCCGCCAGAAAGAGACCCACGCATGCTCTTCATTCAATAGTGCTAGTACTGAACTTTGCACTTGATCAATGTTTGTTGAAATAAATTCTTCAATAAAAGTATTTTTACTTTCATGTGCAGAAGTCTTGAACAGTTAAAAATATACGGGTAGGTGTTTTTCTTCTATCAACATTTTCCATTTTAAGTTGGATAAGTTCATATGATGGTAAATTGAATCATGAATTTTTGCTCCATAGTGTTATTATGGAGCAAAATTAATGTTATTGTGTCTCTCTTGAGTTCAGAAAGATGGTTTTAGGGAAATTTTTTTTTTTTAAATTGAAATCTTTATGGGTACATTACATATACACATCATGATTGCACTCCATAATGGGGATTTGTACCAGTATAAGACACAACTTAATTCTCATTTTTTTCCTTTTTTTTTCAGACAGTCTCATTTTTGTAGTTCAGGCTAGCCCTGAGCTCAACCTCGAACTCACAGCAATCCTCCTGTCTATGCCTTCTAAGTGCTGGGATTACAGGCGTGAGCCACCACGCCTGGCACTGTGGTATGTGGCACTGATTGCTGCTGGGTGTGGGTCTCCATGCCTGGTATCGTTGTATGTGGTTACCGGAGATCGAACCCCGGACCTTGCATTCACTAGGCAGACGCCAGAATCACTGAGCTAAATTCTTGGCCCAAAAAATACATTTTAAGATATATATTGCGCTATCATTCCATGTAGTTTAAATAGGAGTTAAGCGGAAATAGGAATTAAGCGGAAATAGGAGTCAAGTGGAAAGCCTCTACTTAATGTGACTCACTGAAAGTCAAATACTAGTGCAATTATTTTTCCCCATTTGCAGCTTTACTGAGATAGGATTTAATTATTTTTATTCTTTCTTTTATATGATAGGGTACTTCAGGAAATAAAGTGAAAATTCACTGATGAGAAGCACCTATGTCATTGTTTTTGAGGTACTTGATGAGGTACTTGTATGTGAGTAAGACTTACATACAATTTCATCTTCTCTCACCTGATGTTACAATAGTCCTGGAATATTGCTTGCCACTTTTCCCAATACTATTCTAAAGAATCTGCTTTCTTTAACTTTTTGGAAATTCTTCAGAGATAGAAGTCACGTGAATTGTTGTTTGGCTTTCCCACAACCTAGTACAAATGGTACGTAATGGAATCTAGGTAATTATTGGTGAATTTTAACAAGAGGTTGAAAGAGAACTACAGAATCCTCCTGATTAGCTAATTTTAGGAAGACAAAAACCCAACTGTTGTTGTTTATGCATGTTTTTCTCATAGAAAAATAGAGAAGCAACTAGTCATTTTTAGATTATTTTTTAAAACTCAAAATGAATTCTTGACATAATCAATAGAGATAAAGGATGGCATGAATTTGTTCACAGAATTATTAACTATTTTTATTCAGGTTTGAGGAAATTGATAGTAGCTTTCAGCTAGCATTCAAGAGCAGAAGTTTCTTATCACGGGAGATGTTCATTAGCTGAATAGTAAAGAATAAATTTGTTTTCCACATACTTTCTTTGCAATGTTATTAAGAATAAATGATGTAAATTTAGCAAAGCCTAGAGCCATTCTTCTTCCCAGTTTCAGAAGCAATAATTTCTCTGATGGATTCTTTTGAGTTAATGTGAACCGAGTAAGGCAAAGATGGAATGATATTGACTAGGTTAGCAGGCTATAGCTAAGAGGTAGGAGAGCATCACTAAAGGTTTGTGGGGACATTAGATATGGGTTTCTTAAGCTATGGTTATCTATGTTCCTATGAGAAAATACTCTAGGCCCACATATATATATATATATATATATATATAATATTATAATTATTATATTATATTATTATATTATATCATTGTATAGTATAGGAGTCAGAGTTTATCCTGGCAAAGCTGAATGCTGACACTGATATTTTTATACATATCCCAGGGGTTTTCTGTTTAACTCCATTTGATAAAACACTGTTATTAAAATGAATGCATACAATTAGACTGACAATTTCCTCATCATTATCACAGAGCTCTCAGCGGGTCTTGACGGGAGCTTCACAGCTTTCGAGACTCAGAGAAGCAGGGAGAAACTTGCCTGTGTTGTCCTACAGGGAGCACCCAGGTTTTGCTCCTTTTGTCCATGAACACTGCATCCTCCCACCCACTTAGCTCTCCAGTCCCCTCGGGTGATATAGTCCTTCTTTAATGTACTATAATTCTCCTTTCAAAGAAAGGAGATTCTTCTCACTCAAAGAATTTTACTTATCCCAGGAGTTTTTGTATTTCACTTTTCATAATCAGTTTTACTAATGGTTCTTAACTTCAGTAATGGAATTAATATAGAGTAGCATTTGTAACTAAGCTTCATCACGGGCTTAACTAATTCCTCTGTAAAATAATCAAATTGTTATTGGATGCTAAGTGCAACAGTAGATTATTCTTCTATAAATATACACACACATCAGCCTGCCTTGTATAAGCTAAATACTTACCAAGAACAAGTCAATTTGGTCTCTAACTATGTCCACAGCAGTTTTCTTTCTGTAGTAATTAGTCTCCCAAGGTAACCGCCATCATTTCTTCCCTCTCCATGAACATACTATTTCTCCCCACAAGTGGAATCTATTTCTTGTCTTCACAAGTACAGGCTGGACTCGTGGTGTGTGTGTGTGTGTGTGTTTGTGTGTGTGTGTGTGTGTGTGTGTGTGGTGTGTGTGTGTGGAATAGGTACATTTTATATACCTATCATGATCACACTCTCAACATTGACAATTTGTACCAGTATACAACATGACTTGATTTTCATTTTTTCCCATTCCCCTACCCACCTTACAACCGCCACCCCCGGTATACATAAACAATGTTTCTATTTTTTAATTACTGTCACATTATTTTCTTTTGATCCATCAGATGTGGCATCCATGGCACTACGCTGGTCTCAGGGTTGGGCCTTAAAGGAAGTGGCTGCTCCTGCCTCATCTCTCTTGCACAGGAGCTGCTGGGGCAGAGCCTTTGTGTGGAGACTCCCGCGCTGTGTGCAAACACAGACTTAGGAAACAGTCACCTGCAGAGAGATGCGCCATCACCCTGACTGTGCCATCCATCCCCACGAAGGCCCCAGATATGTGCAGTCCCAGAAGATACCATGTAGGATGGAAAAGCCACCCAGCCAACCCCAGTTCAGACTGGAGAACTGTAAAAAGAATCAAACTGTTTCAAACTTCCAAATTTTTTTGTTACATAGCAATAGATAACTGGAGCAATTGCTATGGTGTAATTTCATCAAATATAATGTTAGTTCATGAGGTTGAATGTGAGATGATGAAAATTGTCTTTATGAAAACCAAAATCAAAGCACTGAGAACTCTCACAACATATTTTTTTTTTTTAAAAAAGGCTTTAAAATTGGAGAGGGTGCTAACAAAATACTTGGAGGAGAAGACATAAGAACTTAGGCATGCTTTGCATCAGATTTCTTTGAAATATCTTGAGGTACATTTTTCATAGGTCTCATTTGCTTGTTTTGTTCTTACTTGCTTGCTTTTTAAATTGAAATGTTCTAATTGGAATTATCACCATAATGGATATATATAAATTAAATCAGCCCCATTCTCTACTTACTGGAAGGAGAATGTTTTTCTTTGATCTTGATAGGAAGGTGAAGGTTTAAGAATTCTGTGCCCTGGACACTTTTCCACTCGCCATCCAACTAATACAGCCCCCGTGGAGTGACACAGTCTTTGATTTCCCACCATCTTTGTTCTACATGCAGAAAAAATAGCAACAAATGCCCAAGAATAACAAGCCCTCTCGGAGGACATTCTGAGAACCCAGGCTCTAGCCCGTGATGGAGAGCTATTCAGAGCCTTTCAATGACACACACGGCCCGCTGTGGTCTACCACTTCTGCTCTAGCTTGTCTTCCTGTGTATGTGGTTTAGCCAAGTTAATAGCTTGTAAAATGTGATTGCCCAACAAAATAATGCCTTGTCGTTATGAAGCCTCAGCATCTGAGCCTGGGAAATAAATCAAGGACCAGCAAACATTTCTTCCAGGAATGTATGTTGACACAGAAGAAGCAGGCAGAGATGAGCCCTGTGCTTGTCTGTGTAAACCCGTTGGTAATGTTACTGCTCCAATTCCTCCCAGTCTCCAGCATCTAGCTGCATATCATCCCTCTTTCTTCTAGTGTTATTACAGAGCTCTTATTGTTATGGATGTTTAATTGGAAGTCGGAAGTCACATTCAGATTAACTTGAAAGTCATTTGATTGTCTGTGAAATAACTATTTCTCAAACACAGCAGTTTGATGATTCTCCTTCTCTACTTGAAAGAGATTTCACACCAGCTGTTGGGTTCAGCTATCTCTCTTGGAAAGTGATGGAGAAATGTGATTAAATTACCTGTCAACACTATGTTTTCCATATCACAGACATTTTATTTTATGTAATGAAAAAATCTTCAGGTGTGTGACGCAGGCAGTTACAAGTGCCAAATGTTCCCCTTCTTTCTCTACATGTTCCAGCTTCTGCTGTGATGGAGCTGTGATCAGTCCAGCTTGGGGAATTAAAACATGAATGGATGGGAGATGGGCCCCTTGCAGGACTAAAAACTTAAAAAGCAATCTATGATTTTCTATTTGCTTGTTCTTCTGCCGTAGTAACTGAAAAGATCTAGAATTGCATGTGACCTGATTCTAAAATAATAGAACCTAGGTCGGTCTGGCTTCCTAACTGGATGGAACAGAATCCTTTGCCTACTTTTATAGAATCCATAACTTGAGAAAGTTGCAAACATTTGTCGAATTTATCTCAAATCTTGGAGCTCTTCTATCACTGCCTCATAACCTAGCCTACCCCATCTGGGCAACAAAGATTATTTATTCACTCAGTACACAGTGGGCAGCTGTACACTACTTGCAGGTACTATTCCAAGATACTAAGAGCTGAGATGATCTAAAAGGTCTAGTCAGAATTCTCAGTGGACTTATGATTCAGTTAGGAAAATGGAAAACCACATTTCCAATGAAAGGATTTAGCAAGCAACAGCCTGTGCTGCAACTGTATCATGTAGTTGACACAAAAACATGGGGATGTAATGGCATACACCGGAGGCTAGGAGAGTGAGGAGGGGAGGGTGGGAGAAGGCTGATCAATGGGTACTGTGATGGTTTAGATCTAAAATGCTCCTCAAACATCTTATGTGCTGGGGAGGAGACTGAATGTTTGTGAGAACCTGAAGATGGTATGAAGTAACTGAAGCCATGACCTGGAAGGTTGTACTCTTGTCACCAGCTCCTCCCCACTCTCTCCACTTCCTGACCACCATGATGTGTGCACTTTTGCTCCCCCAGCCCCTCCTACCCCACCATTTCTGCCTGGCATCTTGCTGGCTGCCACCTGAAACCACCAAAATTGTGGGCCAGAGTAAACTTTTCTTTTAAGTCACAGGTATCAAGAATTGAGTCTTCGTGAGGGAAAAGCTCATCAGCACGTATAATTTATGCTTATTTAGGACTAAGTTCTGATGTGCTATTGTACAGCAGCAAGTCAGCTATCGATAACAATTATGTACTGACTATTGAATTTTCCCTGCACTGCTGGATGCAAGCAGAGTAATTGTTTTTAACAACATAATGCATTGAGTATTTCAAGAAAGTATGTAGAAAATATTTGGAAATAACTTTAGGAAAGAAGTTTGTTGTCTTATTGTGTCCCAGAAGGTTTCTCAGAAGAAATGACATTTGTGTGGATCTTGAAAATGAATGAAACTTCACCTGCTGAAGGATTGCTGTAACAGTCATTAGCACTTTCACAGAAATATGTCTTTCTTTTTCCCATGATAGGATTATGCTTTCCTTTTCTCTCAATTTAGAAATAGTCTCAAATTTTTCCTTTGAAATAAAATATAAGTTTGGAGGATGAAGGTCTCTGTGGAACAAAAGATTTCAGAGCCAACTTGCACTTGGCCATAATCTCTTTTCACTACAGCCGCCCTCAGGAAAGCAAATGTTGAGACACAGTTTGCAGAAAGCCTTGGGGCAGAATGGTTGGGCTGAGACGAGCTTTCCCACTCACATGGCACCCATGGAAAATACATTTATGTTATTTTAAGGCAGTGATATATGAAGAATTGTTTGTTACTGCAACATTAACTCACTCTGACAGACACACGATACATTCCGGTTGAGAGAATAGCTCATGAAAAAAAATAATAATGATGTGAGAGATCACTGTGCATGCCTGAGAGAGCTCAGTGGGACTTAAGTTTAGATGATGTGAAGAAGAGAATTAGGATGAGGTTAAACAGGATGAGGTGAGCAAAAGCTATCATTGCTATATTGGCAGTGATGCTGAAGACATGAGCAAATTCTGCCTTTTTTTTATATCCACCCGATCCTCTAAAGAGACCCCTAGGCTTAAAAAGCCCTCAGATAAAAATTTTAAATAATTAGTTGTCCTGTTGGAGCAATTATTAGGTATGTTGATGCAATCACACTGACAACTTCTGTTTTGTACCGTCCAAAGAGAGAAGTTATTGAAGACTTGCATCTACAATCTGCCATTGCCACCCTACCTTGTTTGGAGAATGTTAATGTCTACTGACAAATAACCTTAGAATCCATTTTTTTAAAAAAATTTGCTTGAGAGATGGAGTAATATGTCAATTATCTGTGGCAGTGGGGAAATGAAACTGTCACATCCATTACAAAAGCTGCTAAGTTGCCAGCAGGCAAAGCATTGATTCTCAGGGAGTTCAGATCTGTAATTTCAGATACCTTTGTCATCTTATTGAATGGAAAATTTTGAAAAGAAAATCACTTCTTCCATTCACAACAATACCCATCATTGGCACCTCTGAAAAGAATTGATAAGATAGAAATTTATTTTTGAAATGCTCTCCGTTGTTAATTTTTATTTCTAATTTAATTTTCATTACTCTTTTCTTTGAGATATCAATTCATCAGTTCACTAGATTCTGAGCAGAACTCAGTATGACCAACATAGTCCTTTGAAGTAGGTTTCAAGATGCAGCGAAATAGGCATAATTCAGAATTAAGCAGATCATATCTCCTCAAATAAGTATTTATTTCTATTAACACTTTAAATTCTGGATATTTTTTCTATCTTCCTGCTGCTTCTACTGAGACTGGCTGCTGTATTCATGAAGTAGGCATCAGGATACTTAGAAACCTTGAGAAGTTTTTGATCCCCCAAAGGCAAATCAAATTTCCCAAGTCTGTCCAAGCAGCTGTGGGAAATGTTAGGGGGCAGATCGTGAGGAGACAAAGGAAGAGACGGAGACCTGGCAGAGAACCACTGACAGCTCTTGTTCATTACCTGTGTCCATATGTCCCACCTGCTTCAATTCCCTGCCCCTGATAACAGCAGTAAGAATCCCCGTGGCATGGAATATTCATGAGCTGCAGGTTTGTTATTTGGGGATTGTCATGGAAAATAGTGAAATGGTCACCTCTTCTCCGCCTGTTTTCTGTATATGAAGGGGGCTGAAATTGTGAGCCTTCTTTGCAGCCAGGACCAGGCATGGGACTGACTCCGGCTGATGGAGCGTGGGAGAGTCATGCATTCATCTTTGAGAACTGCCATCAACATGTCCTGCTGCCCTGTCCCACTCTTCTCATTCTGTGATGGCCAGGGAGCCATGTGCTTATGATGCCCCTGTGAAGCATGAAGGAACCTAGGGATGTGCCAACAGCAATATCAGGGGTATTTACATATTTATCGGGGTCTTTGGAATTGGCAGTTGTTTGTCACAGTGGGTGGGATGTGTTATTCTAATTAACAGAATACTTTTGGAAATCACAAGATTGGAAATTGTTAATATGGCCAAAGTTTGGGGTAATATGGAAGAAATGGGACAACTAGGATTCTATAAGTTTCTAGACTTCAAAATGACAATTAAAATATCAATATGTACATCTTATGACTTTGATAATGTATAAGCTCCACATGGCTAAGCCAATATGTAAGATAACTTTTTGGAAGGCTGTAACCACCCTATTTTCTATCTTTGCTTAGAAATAGTGGCAAAACTCTGATATATTTACATTAAAGCAAAATATATATTTGCATTGTGGCAGTATATAAATCCAACTAGTAAAATTATATAATACATAAAAGAATAGATTATAAGTCTATGTAAGAAACTACTTCAGAAACGGTTACTTTTTCTGCTTGTGTTAAAAAATACTTTGTAGCTTGGTCCACTTATTGAAGCAGTGAGATGAAGAAACAAGTTTAATAAAGTAGTGATTTTTGTATCTCTAGAGGTAGAAATATTGAAGTGGAAATAGTTTCTAGTATTTCTACTTCTCAATCTTAAGAGTAATTTCATCCATTCCTGACACCTCTTAGACTTACTCACATAGACCTTTTTTTGTATAGCTGAGATGTTTGAGAGCTTAACAACTGGTATAAATAGCACGTAAGTATGACATATTGATAATTTTGAACTAATGGTATCGCTTTATTGAGTAGTCTTTTGATGAAGAGGAAAACAACCTTCCATAATGCTCTGTTGGTTCAATAAGAAATCTCATTCAATGGAAAGACGTCACTTTTGGACCTTTACTGCTTCTGTAAGATGTAATTACAGTTTTTTAAATTTCCTCCTTAAAAGCCAAGTTTTAACACAGAGACACATGTTCATTGATTCATTACAGAAAACTGCAGGAGTTTTTCAGAGTTCACAAATTATTTCGTATCTGACTCACATAAAGGATATATCTGAAAAGCCATTATTTACTCTCTCTAACTTGAAAATCTTAAGTGTCTATATAGGCTGACAAAGTGTGTTCAAATGAGAACGTGCACTTCTTAAAGCTGTTACTGTGTTATGAAGATTTCAGGATCGTATTTTTATATTTTATATAATGAAGAGAACTCCAGTCTAGGAAACTGGAATTTGGACTGTCTTCAGACTCTTAGACAGTTCCCCACAATAGTAGCTAACATTTGAAGGGTGCTTAAGAAGACGCAAAGTATTTTTTCATATCTCCTCTTCTCTATGAACAAGACAGTCACAATTTTAGCCTCCTACAGAGTCATCTGAGTTAAGGGATTACAAGTATCACTAAGAAATTTTATAACATATCATGTGCTTAAGTTGTCTATAGACAGAATGATATGCATTAAATAAATAATGTGCTAATTCAGGTGAGATGAAAGAAACATAAGTTGAAAAGAGACGAGAAAAATTCATTATTTTTATTTCTCTTGTTATCTTGGATCTCTGAGTCAGATGCTTGCTTGGCATGACAATAAGTGAAGGAGTGTTTATCCTGCAGGATTTGTTAGGATTAAACTTTCCTAGTTCACCAACCCTCTGTTAAAATGAGGACACCAAGATAAGAGTAACCCAAGTTATTTTCTGGGGTTGCAGGGACCGGCCTAACAAGCTTCCTGAGCCTCATGCTGAAAGGCCCTAAAATTCTTTTCCATAACCTAAGCCAAGAACCAACTCAGAGATACAAGTCGGTCCCCCAAAAAGTAACCTCAAATTAACTAGTTACAAAAGACAAGAACTGTTTTCTTTTATTAAAGTAAGTTACATTTAAGTTTTGTCTTAAGTGGAACAACAGCTAAACTCATAATTTTCTTCTATCAATTTTTAAAATTATTTACACTTAAATTTCCACAAAATACATAGCATAGCACTTTGTGACTCTCCACACAAACAATTTTCAAATCTCAGACTACTTTTCACAATAATATTTATTAAGCAATATCATATTTGCCTGATAGAAACCTACAGTGATGAATTTTAACCCATAGGAAAATACACCTTGAAGCTAAAACTCACAAAATGTCAAGGAGTCCATTTGAAAAGATTCAGTCTTGATTGGTTTTTAATTGCCAAACAAGCACAGGAGGAGAGAGAACTATTTTTTTTTAATATCCGTATATACTTAGTGCTTACAATATGCTGGATGCTCAGTACTTATTTGTTGAATAAAACAAATTACCTTTATTATGTTGGCTTCCAGGGTAGATAGATCTTTTATTTTTATTGCTGACTTTAAAAAGTAGCAAATTCTATGTGCCTGGGAAATGAAGTTAATAAGTTGGATAAGGACAATTAACACATTACAGCACAAAATGAAAAAAACCACAAATGGCCTTGAATTCGTGTCTTTTATCTAATATTTTACTTCTAAGTTTTTATCAGTGTAAATTTTAATAGACAATGTTTCCTCTCTCTCACCATAATTCAGATATTAAGAGACAGCTGCCAATCTGGAATTTGGCACATGCATTGAAATGAATGGGCGGAGGTGAGAACGGACATTAGTAGTTGGTAATACATGCGATGATTTACTTAAGATACACAAAATTCAAACTATCCATCGTGGAATGTTTTGCTTGCCGTGATATTACTCATTTCCTACGACTGGATGTTTTCTCTCATTTCTTTTGCGTTCTTCCTTTTTCATTTTGTGCAAGTCTGAAGCTATCAAGAAACATCCACTGGAAGGACAAAAGAAGAGCTATTTAGAAGAATCACAGTTTGGAGATGAAGAAGGCGACCTCGGTGCCCTGGCTGCGAACATTGGTTTTGCCTCTGAACAATGTATGGTCCATAAAAAATGATTTTATTTCATCCAATCTGAATTTCATTATCTGTAAGAAGAAGACAATAATGGTCCACAATTTATACGATTAAATGACCTATGAAAATAAAAGCTCTAGTCCCAGCAAGAATAAATAATAGTTAGCACTGTAAACAAAATTCATAAAGCTTGAGTGACAAAGAAGTTTCAGATTCAAGGTAAACGCTGATGAACTAAAAGAAACTCACCGCTCTCTGTAAGTGGCCCTAAATTCTACTTGGGTTTGCTGTACACAAATTCTCAAGCTTTAGCAAAGGACTGCGCCAAAAGGGGTTGCAGATTTCTCAACTTGCACAGATCCCTACTTATCTAGACAGCACGGGAGACCATTCTGGAGTCTGCAGAAGAAAAGCAAGAGGATCTTGACCGCCCACTGAGCAGCTAATGTTCATGTGAGTGTCAGTCTGAAGGGAAACCGCGCGTGCCATTCTCGAGGCTGGAAAGCAAGTGGAACAGCAGGGCGCTGCACTAGCAATAGCTTGTTCTCATTTAAGTAAAGATGATACATGACAGCTTATCGATTGGCAGAAGCAGATTATTTGTATCTGCAGTATCATGAAAAATTAAGCCAAAATGGCTGTATGTAAACTTTTTTTAGAATGCCACAATCCCCATCACCTCCCACATAGAAGAGGAAGAGCAGTTATTTTTTTTGTTGGGTCACTCATTATGTGTGAAAAATAAAATTGCTTCTTTAGAAAATATTGGTTTATTTAGTGGTATGAGACAATGAATTCAGGGACTTCACATTGAACTACACCCTTGGCTTTTTTATTTTATTTTATTTTATTTTTTAATTTCAAGGCAGGATCTTGCTCAGTTATGGAATTGGTCAAATGTACAATCGTCTTGTCTCACTTTCCCAGAGTGTTGGGATTATAAGCGTGCACTCCCACATTCCTCTTGGCCTCTTATTTTTCATTATCAGTACCTACAAATGTTTCATTCACTGTATCTGTACCCTTTAAAAAGTGAGCCATTTGTATTTTCATACTTGAAAGTGTCCCTATATATATAAAGATCAATCCAACTGGGGAAGTAGTAAGATTTGCAAATAATTTTAGGAGTATTCTAGCGACTTCATTAGTTCTGTACAACTTTGCAGTTAGGTATTAGCTATAGATATTGAGTTCAATATCTGCTTTTCCTTTTTAAATTATTTTACATGTTTGTTTTGTGAGCCTGGATTTGAACTCTGTCCCTGGGCTGGGAATCCTCAAATGGAAAACTCAAGAGTTCTTAAAATCTCAGAATTTGTTGTTACAGCTTAGAGGGTTGAGAATAAGGTACAAGCTACCCAATGGAGTGTAGGTCTTCCATAATCTTGTCATCTTCAAAGCATGTGAGACTTTTGCGAGGTCATTTTATACCTAAACCTTAGCAAGCCTTCAAAGACATTAGAAATAATTAGAAATTGATCTTCATTTTTATTTTTTAAATTGAAATCTTTATTGGTACATTACATATACACATCATGATTGTACTCCATAATGTGGATTTGTACCAGTAAAGGACACAACTTAATTTTCATTTTTCCCATAGCCCTACCCACCCTACCACCCCCCTATATACATAAAATGTTTTCTTTCTTTTTTGTTATAATCTCATTATTTTTCCCCCTTTAGCCTATTACACTTTGAGTATTTTCTATTTCACAATATATAACATAAAATTCTAGGACTCATTTACATCTTTATTTTCTCATAGAAAAGATGCAATACATACCTATCTGTGACATATTTATTTCACTTATGAGGATATCCTCAAGGTATGTGCATTCAAGTATAAATGATTCAAACTTATCATTTTTTATGGCAGAGTAGTACTCCATTCTGTAGAAGAACCACAGCTTTTTTATCCGGTCTCCAGTTGATGGATACTTGGGTTGTTTCCAAGATTTAGCAATCACAAACTGAGCTGCTGTAAACATGGGTGTACATATGTCACTGTGATACGAGTCTTTTAATTCTTGTGTGTATATACCTAGCAGGGCGATGGCCAGGGAAAATGGGACCTCCAATCTTAGCTTTTTGAGGAATCTCCAAACTGATCTCCAAAGTACAAGTCTACAGTCCCACCAACAGTGGAGAAGGGTTCCTTCTTCTCCGCAGCCTTGCCAACATTTGCTGCTGGCTGATTCTGAAATGGCAGCCATTCTATGTGGAGTGAGATGAAATCTCAGTGTTATTTTCATCTGCATCTCTCAGGAAATTGATCTTTAAAAGTGTCCAATTAACCATTAGGAAAGAAGAATAATGTAAAAAGTGAAATAAACAGAACAAACAATAAAAATTCAAATAACAACCAATCCCTTTTATATATATTATATAACAGGCTGGAGATTTAGCTCAGTGGTTCTGGTACCTGCTTAGCAAGCACAAAGTCCTGAGTTTGATCCCTGGTAACCACATACCACAGTGCTGTGCATGGTGGCTCATGCCTGTAATCCCAGCACTTGGGAGACAGAGGTAGGAGGACTGCTGAATTTGAGGCTAGCCTGGGTTACAAAGTGAGTTAAGTCAGGGCCAGCCTGAACTACAAAAGTGAAACTCGTCTTAAAAAATTTCTAAAAAACTATATATTATATAATAATATATAAAAGTCACGTTGTCAGAGTAGATTATATATATCACTAATGGGCAAGCAAAGTGGTTCGGCCACTGTGGGAAATAGGATGGCAATTATATGTAATGCATATACCTGTTTCTGTACTGTAATGTATTTTTATAGATAATATAACAAATATAATTATATAACTACCCTAAGATCCAGCCAGTAGTGGACTTCTGGTCATTTTTTCAGAGACATTAACATTTATATTTTTACACACAAAAACTTGTACATAATTGTTCATTTGTAACTTTACTCATAGTGCTCCAAATTTTCAAAGCAGATTAGAAACTGTTTTGATTGGATACCAATCTGTGGTGTATAAAAACGAATATGACTCAGTAATAAGAAAAGTGAAGTGTTAATACATTCAAAACCCTGGGTAAATATTGAGAAGTATATGTAACAAACTAAACAAAAACAAACCAGTCTTTAAAGGTGACATACTGTTCAATCCCATATACTCATGCATAATATTCTTGCACTGACAAGATTAAACAGCGGTGGGCAGATTTGTTATTATCAGTGGCTGGTGACGGCCATCGCGTGGCTATAAGAGGCAGCAGGAGGGATCCCTGCGGCTATGGAAATGTGTGTCCAGGAGACATAATGTCAACATCCTGGCTGTGATTCAGTGCTACAGTTTTCCATGATGCTACCATCAGACAAGACTAGCTGAAGGACATGGCCGGTCTGCAATGACTTCAAAATAAAAATTGTAATGAGCCAATATAGTTCCTGGATGCTATTATTTCCGTGAAAGAGTTATACTACATCATAGTATTCAACATTAAGTACTATAGCATTCAACATTAAGAGTTTGTACCAGAATATGACCTGACTTCATTCTCACTTTTTCCCTTTTCCCCTCACCTTGCATCTCCCCACCCCCTATATACAGTCTTTGTTTTCTTTTTTCTTTATTATTACCACATTCATTTTCCCCTTGTGTAAGGTTTTGGCAGGTTTTTAATTACCTTTTCAATTTCAGAGATTGATATTGGGGTATTTAACATTTCTATATTTTCTTTATTCAGCTTTGGCAGTTCATATGTGTCTAGAAATCTATCCATTTCTTCTACATTTTCTATTTTATTGAAGTATAAATTTTCAAAGTAGGTGTTTATTATCCTCTGGACTTCCTCTGGGTGGGTAGTAATTTCTCCATTCTCATTCCTAATAGCACATATACGAGCCTTTTTCTTCCTTTGTTTAATAAGGTTGGCTGAGTGTCTATCAATTTTGATATCCTTTCAAAGAACAAACTCTTCAATTCATTGATTTTTTTTGTAGTGTCTTCTTAGTTTCTATTGCATTAATTTCTGCCCTGATCCTTATAATTTCTTGCCTAGTGTGAGCTTTGGGTTTGTCTTGCTCCTCTCTTTCTAGTCACTTGAGGTTTAGCGTTAAATCGTTTATTTGAACTTGCTCCATTTTCTGGATGTAGGCCTTCACTGCTATGAATTTTCCTCATAGGACTGCTTTCATTGTGTTCCATACATTTCTATATGTTGTATTGGGGTTATCGTTTAGTTGTAAGAACTGTTCAATTTCTTCTCTAATTTCTTCTGTGACCCATTGATTGGTCAGTAGAGTATTGTTCAGTTTCCATGTATTTGTGTGGATCCTGGGCTTTCTTTTGCTATTCAGCTCCAATTTTAGGGCACTATGGTCTGACAGTATACAATGGATAACTTCAATCCCTTTGCATTTGCTTAACCTGTTCTATGAACCAGCACATGGTCTATTTTGGAGAATGATCCATGAGAGCTGAGAAGAATGTAAATTCTGACTTTGTGGGGTGAAATACTCTGTAGGCATCTCTTAAATCCATTTGCTGAAGATCTGGTTGAGCTCAAGTATTTTCTTATTGACTTTTTGTCCAGTTGATCTGTCTCTTTCTCTGTGACAGTGGGGTATTGAGGTCCCCTACTATTATTATACTGGAGTTTATCTGATTTTTCATGCCCATTAATTTTTTATATATATATAGTTGGATGCATTAGAATTTGGTGCATAGATATTTAAGATTGTTATTTCTTTCTCTTGGATTTTCCCCTGTACTAAAAGATAGTGTCCATCTGTATCTCTCTTTATCAGTTTTGGCTTGAAGTCTAGTCTGTCTGCAAATAAGATCATCACTCTTACTTTTTTGTTATTTCCTGTCGCATGGAGTATTGTTTTCCAACCCTTTACTTTCAGTTCATGGGTTTCTTTCTGGATTAGGTGTGTTTCTTGTATGCAGCAGATTGAAGGATCTTGCTTCTTGATCCTTCCAGCCTGTATCTCTTAATTGGAGCATTTTGTCCATTGACATGAATGGTTGTGACTGATATAGGCATATTTAGTGCTATCATGTTTTCCTGTTCTTGGCTCTGTTATTCTACTTTTGCTTTTTTCCCACAGTTTCTTGTTTGGCGCCATGGTTTGACTCTGTTAGGTCTCCTGGATTTGTAACTTTCCTTATTTTTCTCCAAGATATTCTTTAGAATGTTTTGGAACACAGGTTTCATGTCTGTGAAGTTTTTCAGGTGTTCTTTGTCATGGAAGTATCTTATATCCCTATCAATTTTGAAGGATAGTTTTGCAGGATACGTCTGTCTGGGTTGGAAGTTGTTTTCCTTTAGGGCTTGGGAGACTTCACTCCAGGCTCTTCTTGCACTGAGTGTTTGAGTTGAGAAGTCCGCTGTGATCCTGACGGGCTTCCCTTGGAATGTAACTGTTTTCTTTTCTCTGGCTGCTTTCAGTAGTTCATTCTTTTTTTGGATATCTGGAACTTTTATAATTATATGCGTAGGTGTAGATTTTTTCATGTCATGGGCATGTGGAGTTCTGTATGCTTCATATATTTGTATGTCCAATTCTTTTCCTTTTCCTGTGAAGTTTTCCACCATTATCTCTGTGAATAGTTTTTTTAAATATCTTTTGTATTGTATCCTGCTTCCTCAATTACTCCAATCAATCTTATGTTATTCTTCTTTGAATCATCTAGGAGTTGTTGGATTGATTTCTCATTATCCCTTGCCATTTTCCATAAATTATGCCTTTCTTGTTCATTGGCTGAGATCCTGTCTTCTAGATCTGAAATTCTCTCTTATGCCATATTCATTCTATTTTGTAAACTTTCACTTTCTTTCTTGATTTGCTGGACCTCTGCTTGTAGGTGTTAAAAGGTTCCATTGCTTTTGCTATCTTGGATTCTATCAACTCCTTGATTTCCTCTTCAGCTTTATTAATCACAGTGTTAACTGTGTCCATATCTCTGCTTTCATCTCAGAGATCAGTTCTGATTTACATTTGACTAGATCTGCTTTGGTTACCATTTCTGAGAACCCTGGAGACTGACAGTTCGAACTTCTCTATTTCCCTTCCCTCTCTGTTACCTTGGGGTGAGGATCTTTGAATCTGAGACTTTGAATGTTTCCTCATCTCTGAGTTTTGTCATTGCTGTTGTTTTTGGCTTTGTACCTGCCCTGTTTCCTGGTGATGTTTGTTGAAAGTCTCTTTCCTCCTAATATTTAGGACCCTTAAAATATCAGTGTTTCCTGAGCTGTTCTTCTACAGTCAATACAGAGTCCCTGGATGTGCTTGTGCAGTTGATGTGGAGAAAGGCAGGCTCTGGCCCCTGCTTGGATGCAATGTAGCTGGCTGAAGTTTCTGCAAGAATGCCGGTTCCTACACCGAATCCCTGGGAACGCTTCCGGCATGGGTGTGGAAGTTGGCAGGTTACAGTCCCAGAACAGCTAAGATGCCGCTGGTTGCAAATACCTCAGCTCCACCTACTGTTTTGCTGAGTCCCTGGGTACACTTCTGGCGTGGGCTGGAGGCTGGCAAGCTCTGGTTCTGACCATATATATATTTTTTAATGAAAAAAAAATTCTCTGGCCAACGACACATTCAATTTGTGATTTTTTAAAATAACAAGCTGAGCACAAAACTATTAGCATTATATAGTAGTATTCTGCAAAATCTGCAGACAAGGAGTACAGATAATCTGGAGGCTTGATCTATATTTACTGGATAAGAGAAAACACAGTCTTGGACTTAGATAGAGGCCACTGGCCAGGAAAAAGATGGCAAGTCAGCTCATGCAGTGAGAGTTGATATTTCTCAGGTTTTTCAGGAGCTCTGAATATCCCAAGACTGAAAATAGGAAACAGGGTAAGTATCCAGGATTGACACAAAAAACAAGGTAAGACCTGTGGTTCTTAGGGGGTCACAGTGCAAGAAAACAACTTTGATGGGCCGGGGAGTTAGCTCAGTGGTTCTGGTGCCTGTCTTGCAAGCGCAAGGGCCCGGGTTCAATTCCCTGGTAACCGCACACTGTACTGGGCGTGGAGACTCACCCCAGCAGCAACCAGTACCACATACCACAGTGCCGGGCATGGTGGATCACACCTGTAATCCCAGCACTTGAGAGGCAGAGGCAGGAGGATTGTTGTGATGTGAGTTGGAGGCTGAGCTCAGGGCCAGCCTGAACCACAAAGCAAGACCCTGTCTCAAAAAAAAAAAAAAAAGAAAAGAAAAGAAAATGACCTTGATGAGCAGACCCCGCAAGTGTGGTGGCTGAAGGCCAGAAATGAGTGACCTACACTAGCTCGGTGGTCGGGTGGTGGATGAAATGAAAAAACTAGATTTGGCAACAAGACCTTAAAATCACTCATAAGCCCAAATTCTGTTTGTCTTCTAAGCACTCCCTCACGCTGTACTAAAATGTAATTTATGTAGATAAGTATATTTTAAATCTTCCCTCCATACTTTCTTCTGCTGTTACATTTTCTTCATCAAGTGTAGTCATTAATCAGTGCTCAGTGACTACTTTGACTTAGAGCAGTCTCCCTGTTCCAAGACCCGCACAGTGTGCCTGGATGATGGATAGTAACAAGTCCTGTGCATACCAGGGGTTTCTTACCTTGTACATGTGAAGAATGATTTTTAAAAAAATTTTTTTTGAACATATATTATAGTGAAAGATACATGTCATTAATTTCTTCACAATAGTCCCCTTTACTTCAAAGACACTTATAACCTTATTTGTGCTGCTTCCTGAAGCAGTTCTGAAGTCCTCTCACCTGAGTGTCTTTGGCTGCACTATTGTGACTACCTCAATATCCTGAATCAATTCAAAATATTTACCTTTCATAGTCATTTTGACTTTGTGGCAGAGCTAGAAATTGCTTCATGCCAGATTCTGTGAATGAGGTGGAGGAGGACACATCACAAGCTTTCAGGCTCTGTCCTTCCTTTGGGTGGCGCAGAGCAGTGGCATTCACTACGTGTCTTAATCACACTTCATAAATATATGAAGCAGGACTTTCAGAACTCTCCAGGAAGAGCCAAGAATAACAGGACAAGTGTGTTTGAAACAAGAGGAAATATTTTGAGGGGTATTAATGTAATGGGTCTTTTACTGTAAGAATTCCTTAATTAAACATTCACTGTAATTAATTTTAGATCACTTGTATATACTCATCATGTAGTTTTATTTATAAATTAAACACCTTAAGAGATTAACAAGGAGGGAAAAAGAATGATTAAGATGTGGTGTGCATATGTATCAGTTCCCCAAGATGAATGTATCATTATTAGCAATCATATAGAAAGAGAATAATGATGACTAGCAGTAAAATAGAAAAATGATAGCAGCATACTGTAATAAAAGTCATGTCAATGTAGTCTTTCCTCTTAAAGAGCAAAGGTAAATATCAATATGTTTTGGACTGCTATTGATAGCAACTAACTGAAGTTGTAGAAAATGAAATGTGTGTGAGAGTGGGGGATGCTACCCTCTCAAAGATAAATAAAAAAACTCCCAGCTTCTTCTTGATGTTCTGTTTTCCCTCATGATCTGGCAGCACTGTGCTTTTCAGAATTAAGTGGGAAACATAATTGTTCTCAAATGAGCCTCTTCCACATTCTTGCCTTGGTTTTCTTAGAAAGAAAACCTATTTTATGTTGAAGTTGGAAAAGCATAATTACACTTATTTCTTGGAATCTAATTTCTTAGAATCAGATTGCTCCTCCATGAGGTGGTAAGCTTTGTTAAACTATGAATACGAACCTGCAAAACTAAAATGCCTTCTATCTGTAAGACTGGGAGGCATGCTGGAGTTATATCTGAAAAGTGCAGTCTGAATAATTATATAAATATTCCACTAATATTTTGAATTGATTTTGAGTTAGATAAACTGGTTTTGATTAAAGTAAAAGTGCATTCAGAGCTGCGTGTGCAGCAGAACTGCATGAAAATTTAAGAAAATAAGCAAAATACTAGATCTTGTGAGAAATGGACACTCATATCCTGATACTGTAGGGATGAATGAATTGCATAATTACTTTCCAGGACTACTATGAAGCAAGCATTTTCAGGAGATCAAACATTTTTGATCCATACATTTTGAGCATCAATAATGCACAAATACAAATACCTCCAATGAGGTTAGTGATTCCTGTCTGCAATATAATCATCACCGTTTACTTGGAGGGAGATATGTAAGGAAGTTAAAGCTTGCCTGAATAGTTATCATTTGACAGTGCCACCTCCATTCTCGACTTGAGAAACTACTCCTCCAGGTACGGGAAGTCTTATTAACACAACATGTCCCACTGACTACTCAAAGCCACTATGTGAGGGAGATCACTCGAGTTTCAAATCTATCATGTTTTTCAAATTTAAATCCACTTTTTTTTGTGTAAAATGTTAAGGAAATGAGCAAAATGCTCAGTTATAATTTGAGAGCAATTATTCAGGAGTGGAGAAGTCTTCTGCTTCTCCTTCTCCTTCTCTTTTGACACTGGGGACCAAACTTGAGACCTTGTGCTTATGAGGCAGGTGCTGGAATCACTAAGCTAAATGCTCTCTCTGCTTCTCTTGAAGGATTTCTGTTCAGTGTTTCCAGAAAGACATATTCATATCCTAGCTATGTCCCTTTTTATGTCATTTCAAGAAATCCACTAAGAAAGGAGTCAGTGGTTCACCTATGTGTTTCATGATGATCTTTTCAGGTCAAAATATCCAAATTTTTGTTGATTTAGCCAACTTTACAATTGTCTCAGGTATTGAAATAACATGATGTATGAGATAATGTTACAGTAATTAATTTCACTGAATCATCCTAATCCTACTTCCAAGTCATCTTTGCTAATTAATTCACATTTTGCAGACTGAGCTAAAATAGGACAAACAAAAATGAAAATAAGCAATCCCTATTACCATCCTCACCATTGAAGGAAATATTTCTAACATCTTCACCAAGATTCTGAAGAGCAGGGTTGGGACTGAGCTCAGTGGTTCCTGAGCCTGCTTTGTAAGTGTAGGGTCCCGAGTTTGTGCTCTGGTAGGTCGCCACATACAAAAATGCTGGGCATGGAGACTCACGCCCACCAGCATTCAGTAGCACACACCACAACGCTAGGTGATGACTCACATCTGTAATCCCAGCACTCAGGAGGCAGAGGCAGGAGGATGGCTGTGATTTTGAGGCTCACCGGGGCTACATAGTGAGCTCAGGGCCAGCCTAAACTACAAAGCGAGACCCTGTCTCAAAAAAAAAAAAAAAAAAAAAAGATTCTTAAGAGCTTCATGTATATTTATATTACTTTCTTCTTTTATCTATATGAAAAGACTAATTTTTCCCACCTAATATACGCTCTCAGTAGGCCACAGAAGGTGATATTCTGCATATGAAAGCAGCCCACTCTTTCAAACTTACCTTTCAAGCATCTTCATTATATCATTTACCTTCAGAAGATTCAGGAGAAAATACCACAAAATGGGAGGCAAAGGCCAAAGACAACTCTCAAGGGTCAGCATGGTTATTACTGAGAGTGAATCTGAGGCTTTGGTGTTTTATTTTGAGATTCTGTCTTCAACTGGGATCCCTTCGAGCTCCAATTTTCTTTTTTATCATGAAGATAATGGGTTGGATTTTTTTTCCATAAGGCCCAATTTTCCTTTAAAATAATTCAGCTACAATGCTGTCCTTGAAACACCTGACCAGGAGATTCCTGGTTAGTGTCTTAAGTAGTATTTTTACTTTACTGTTATAAGATTCTCTGTCATAATGGCACAGGGAAGATCATTGGAAGAAGACTTTTTTTCCTTTCTATACACAATTAATGTTTACACAGCTATCCAGACTTGCCAGTAGGTAACAGCCAGAAAAATCAGATTTTTTAACAAATGTAACCTGGGATACACAGGTGATATTTGACTTGATTCAGCTAATCTTAAAGGCAACTGACTTGAGACAGAACCAGAATCTGACCATGAGGCATAACCAGAAAAGTGGGTTGTCAATTTGTGCGCAGCTTTACCATACATACATCTCTGAAATCAAGTAATGCCGATGGTGTCCTAAATTTTGGTGGAATATTGGCTTGACTTTCAAGACTGGTGCAAATGCTTCCATCTCTTTTGTGAAGAGCAGGAAGTTAGGCAAAAACATAGTCAGCTTACAAGGAGTGAAATCGCTATGCTCAAGTCCCAATGAGTGACAGTCTTTCAGGATACAACACGATCTTCATGTCTAACCAAGAGCTTTTTTATTCAGCTGGGGTCTGTTTTCTGTAATGCAAGCTGAGAAGAAAGGGCCTCGTGTTTGACTAAGGCACAGTATTTAAAGGCAAAATCTGCTACCCTCCCTCCTATTACCAGGAGGTTTTTATGCAGAAGTGAGTTACAGAAGCCAATAGTAATGGTTAGATCATTTTACTACTGAGGTGACTGTTTTAGAAACATTGCTTCTAAGATGTTTCTGTTAAACTATGTGTTCTGACAGCATTCAATCTGTGTCTGTGCTGATCAGCTTACTGGGCAGTTTCCAAGGAGACAAGTACCAGGTTTACAGGGAGGTCATAGGACACAAACAGAGTGGAGCGATGCGTGTTTTTTTGTTGTTGTTGTTGTTGTTTTGGTTTTTTTGAGGCAGGGTCTCGATTTGTAGTTCAGGCTGGCCCTGAGCTCACTGTGTAGCCCAGGCCAGCCTCAAACTCATAACAATCCTCCTGCCTCTGCCTCCCGAGTGCTGAGATTACAGGCATGAGTCACCATGCCCAGCATTGTTGTATATGACCAACCAGGGATCGAACTCAGGAACTTGCTTTGCTTGCCAGGCAGATGCTAAAACCACTGAGCTGAATCCTGCGCCAAAGGTGGAGATTTTTAACAGAATGGCTGTTTTTATGCCAAGCTGGGTTTCACAAAATCATTGGCCTTTTGGGGAAGCAGACTTCATAGGTGGGCTGTGTACTTCACGATTCACCACTTCCGGGGCCAAATGATTTTCTTTTAGCAACACTAAGATTGGCTCAGGAGTCTACACGGAGATGACTTGCCCACTTCATGGTAAAGGTTTGCATCCATCTTTTCACAGAAGAATCCAGTACCCTGAGTGGTAAAAGTCAAGGAATATAGAAAAACTTTTTTTGTTGATTCATTGCACAAGAGCAGTAGGAAAGGGCAAGAGAAGACCGCACCCTCAAGGTGAAAGGTCGAGGTTTTCATGAGGAACATAACGGGTGTGAGACAATCCGAACAAGCGGAAGGAAGGCTTTCTTTAGGTCAGCTTGCAGTCACTCCATCTCACCAAAGCCCCAGAATTGCGTTGCTGGTGACACTTAAAGGAGCCAAGTTGACTTCTGATTCTCACAGAAGTCTCTTACGGCTTGCAGTAAGGAAACCCATATTCATCCACTCTGATGAAAACATCACAAGCCACCAGCAAGACCCTGTGTGTTTCACTTCACAAGTGTGCTTTTATTTGTTTTTACATGTGATTAGCCTTGCAGAATTCTAGTCACTGAGTACAAGCCGGTTCAGAGGACTCTGATGGGGAAGAGGCTTTCTCCAGCTGCATCTTGCTGTAGATTAACTCGTTTCCTGTCTCGTCAGCCTCCACATCTTTTAGTCAACATTTTTCATGTACAGCCTAATCAGTTATTTTATTCAGTGTTGAAAAGTGCTATTTTAAATAATTCCATTGTTCTTTCCATATATATCAATAGAATTCCCTCTACAAAGAATGTTTCTCCTGAATTGCATCTCGGTGGATACTTTTTAGCAGTCATTGTAGGAAAACAAAGAAAATAGTTGATTTGCTTTCTATGATCCATGACTGTCAACATAAACAGTGTCCTACTTACCTCTACACTATTCGGTATATTGATGTTTTGTGCTATATAGTTTCTTTTGCTTTCAGCAATTGTAATATCATAAATTCCTGGGCTAGTATAAATACATTTTAATACTAAATTTATTTTTCTTTCACAAATTGCCTTGTCTTTGTCCAATAGATTTAATTTGTTGAAACACACTGAAATGCACATATTAAAGTCACTTGACATCATTTTTTCCTGAGCAGTTAACAGTTCTTAAATAATTTAAGTTTATTTATATCTTTTTCTAAATGTTCAGCTAATTATTTATATTGCTTTAATTCAATGTTATTTTTAAAGATAAAAATCATTGAAAGTATCTGTGAATGTTTTATTTTATTAACTCATGGTTAATCAGTAAGGTTTAAGAACCGCTTGAAGGAGATTATAAAATATCTATGATATTATATTTATAAAATATCTATCTATTATAAAATATCTATATATTATAAATATCTGTTGTGAGTACAACTGTGCCACAGGAAGTTCCTCAAAGGTTGGCTGGCCGGAGGAGCTGTGGGGGAGGGGAGAAGAGGAAGAAGAAAGCACTCAGCGTTAGATGGAGACGTCTTTCTCCTGCAATGGAAACACACAATAATGTCCTAGAGACTGCTTGCCCTCAAGAGACAGAAAGAGGGTCTTATTCAGCCTATTGACAGAAGATAATGCACTGGAGTGCTGTTCACGCCTTCAGGCAGCAGCACTCAGCGCGGGAAGAGGCAGCTGACGCAGAAACTCTTATAAACAAATATGAAATACATGAATGGGAAAATGAAATTAGAGCTAATATTAAAAACATTGTCTTTATACCACTCTAACAGCCAGTTTGATCTATGAAGTAGCCCAGGGATGAAATTTGCTACATGAAAAGTTAACTCTACTCCTTTATTCATGAAGGCTCATTCTAGGCTCAAGAATATATAATTTACTTGATCAACTAAAAAAAGTCAGTGAGATTTGTGTTCAATTTCTTCAAACTCTATGTGATTCACTTAGCATAATTTTGACTTCTCAAGCTTTAGTACTTCAAATGTAGAAACAAAATGTTAAAGCTCCTAGTTTCAATACTCTTTACTTTGAATCTTCAAAGCTAATTATCAAAATTCTAGCTTATAAAGAGATCACATATATTCAAAGACAGATTTAGGAAATAAATCTATAGGAAATATTTTGATTAGTCACTTTGGGGACGAAATAGTTTGGTCTTCAAACACATTCGATTTGTAATTAATCAGAGATCTGTACCATTCTGGAGCCTCTGCTGAGTTAACAATCCTTCAAAACACTGGTTTTGTGTGACAATGAAAGCTGAGGGCTCGAGGATTTAGCTCAGTGGTTCCAGCACCTGCCTTGCAAGTGCAAAGGCCTGGATTCGATCCCTGGTAAGCACATACAACAATGCGGGGCGTGGAGACTCACGTGTTGGATGAGTAGGCTCACACCTGTAATCCCAGCACTGGAGAGACAGGAGGATTGCTGTGAGTTCAAGACTAAGCTCAGAGCCAACCTGAACTACAAAAGCAAGACCCTGTCTCAAAAAAAAAATGTTGATTTTATTGGGACCACCTACGTCATTGTGAGATTCCTGTACATCAGAACGGCCATCATTCCTGAGATGAAGGCTGAGCACAGAGCAGATCCTTTGCCGCTTCCACCATCCCGTTATTAGTATCTTCTGTGCTTTCCTGAATTTAAACATGCTTTCTGTTAATGTAAACTGTTTTACTTCAACTCATACTTTATCGCTTTGAAACACATTATGCAAATAATGATTTCAATCACTGAACTTTCTCTTTTTGTTTTCATGTGTAGACATGACATTGATTCAACAATAAAATTATTTTGCTTTTCTTCAGGAAAATAGTGCATTAGTGCCTTGGTACTTGTAGTTAATTGGTTTTGGGAGACACAGTGAGTACCAAAAACTAGTATCCATCAAATTGTCTTTGAAAAGAGAAGAAAGTGTAGGCAACTCACACCAATAAGTTCTAGTTTGTGCTTTAAAAACAAACTTCGAGTACTGGGACACAATTTTCAGGTTAAAATTTGCCACATTCCAAACTTGATTAGTTTCAGAGCCATTCAGGAGCAAGGTGTGATTCTACGGGAGTCTACAAAGTCTCCCAGGCAACTTAAACACTGGGGACTCTGCTTTGAACACTGCACGGCTGTGTTTATCAGACGCGAATGGAACACCCAAGGGCTAATGTGCGAATATATTTATTATCTCAGTGCTGAAGCCTCTGCTACACACAACAAGGACTGAGATCTAAGTTTTCAACTTGTGTTTTGTGGGAAAAATCTCAACAACAACGTAAACAACAAATTAAATTTGTGCTGAAATTATTTTCCTATTTTGCTCCTGCAGAATAAAAAGAAAATGTATTTGTATGCATCATAGGAACAACAGAGATGACTAACCCTAAATGGTAGGTGCTGAGCTGTATGAAAAACAAGAACAAGAAATATGATTCATTTTGGGAATAAAGAAAAGTGGCGAGAAATAAGAAAATAAATCTCTCACTATTTCACTTGAGGGTAATATTAAATACTAAAATTGTTTTAGTTTTCTTAGTTTCAGGTGGCCACCACGTCAGGAAAACATATATTTCTGTGTCTCCAACATAAATTCCTATTTTAAATGATAATGACAGAAAATAGCTGTGGATTAGTAAAATATACCTGTACCCTCCCACCACTCACTCTGATAAGCAAGAGACACAGTTGTTAATATACATAAACCCCAGAAGTGTAACATAGATATGCTATTTTATAAATATTATTATCTGGTTTGAAGGGTTAATGTTTTTTCTGAACTGCATTATCCTAGGAAGGGCACAATTTTGTCTTCATGTCATTCTATACTGTTTGTTAATAATAAATCAACCCGAATTAATAAATTATCTTGTGCTGTGCAGGCCAGGGTTGGAACTTTTCTTTGAAAATGTTCTATTAATTAAAGAGAGAGAGAGACAGAGACAGAGAGAGACACAGAGAGAGAGAGAGAGAGATCCTCAGATTGAGAGATAATTTATCCAGGTTGGGAAAGGAAGGGTCGTAAAAGTTAATGAGATTGTTGATCAAGACTACTCTTTCTAGTTGATCACCCCCCACTCCCAAATGTCTTACAAGGATGTCTCCACAAACAGAGAGAGGTTAGAATGAAGAAATAAAGCACTTGCCTAAAAATAGGCAAAACCTGCCATGGTCAGAATGCTGGGCACGCCCATGTGCTTATCTACAGGTGTTTCTCACAGTCGGCAGGGACTTTTCAGCCACTCTCATGAGTCCCACGCCTTTTGCTTGGAGGCATCTGGCTCTGTCCATAGCCCCGCAGTTCACCTGCTAGAAATGATCATCTGCCACCTGCGGGACACAGCTCTGATGCGTATCTTCTGGATATATCTTTGTCTAAATGTCCTGGAACATGATTCAGTAGGAGAGTGTTTGTAGGAAGAAGAAAACTTAAGCAAATAAACAAAAGAAGAATATTAAAATTGTAAATTCTCTATGAAAAGGAAAATCCACCAACTAAGAAAATATCAGGAAGGTGCTGTTTGAGATTGAAGGGATGTCTCATGTCCTGACACCCTCACCCACGTAATCACCCAGACCAACAGGTGGTTAATCGTTTTCATCACAAAGTGCAAACCTGAGGACAGAATCTTATCTATTTTCCTGGACACCTTCTGGATCCTTTTCCTCACCCAGGCATGGTTCCTGTCCTTTGCAGGAAGAGACTTGGTCATTTGCTCCCGGGAACATTGTGAAGTTGGACTGTCAGACTTGATTTAAAAATAGGGTCTGTCAGTGTTGCTTGGGATTGCATGCTCACAGGGAATCTTGTGCAGAGGTTCGCTCACACGCTGTTAATGACAAGGTCTGACAGGTGTTATTTTTCTGTCAGACAGTTCCGTCTGTACGTAATTGTTAGAAACCACCTCCAAACTCAATCTTGCAGGTTCACTGCTTATCTTTCACTTCTCTCTGCCTCTTACACTGTTCTTTCCCCACGCTATCAAATTCCCATGTGCAGTGGGCCTTCTGGTCTTGAATCTCCATCTTTATATTTTCCTAGTGCCCCCACTTTTCCTTAAACATTCCAGTTTTATTCTTTCTCTCTCTACAGTCAAAAATCTCTGGTGATGTATTTCTGCCATACCTTGAACACAATGTACTAAGTAATATCATTCTACTATCAGTTAATTCTGTATATTAATGCCTTTAATTTAGAGTAGTGACAACTTTTATCATAAGGACAAGCTCTGTGCTGGATGTGGTGATGCACACCTATAATCCTAGCCCCAGGGAGGCTGAAGCAGGGGTGTCGCCATGAGTTTGAGGCCAGTCTAAGCTAGATAGTGAGTTTAAAGCCAGCTGGAATTATGGTGTGACACTCTGATTCAAAACAAACAAACAAAAAATGAGAGTCTCTGAGACTTTCAGGTAACAAAAATATTTTTCAAGGGCTGGCGATTTAGCTCAGTGGTTCCGGCGACTGTCTTGCGAACACAAGGACCCAGGTTTGATTCCCGGTAACCACATACAATACTGGGTGTGGAGACTTCCCCCAGCAGCAACCAGTACCACATACCACAGTGCCGGGCGTGGTGGCTCACGCCTGTAATCCCAGCACTCGGGAGGCAGAGGCAGGAGGATTGCTGTGATGTGAGTTTGAGGCTGAGCTCAGGGCCAGCCTGAACTACAAAGCAAAACCTTGTCTCAAAAAACCTTAAAAAAAATTTTTTTTTCAAACATCCAGCTTTCAAATGAACTTGCAGGTACTAATTTACAGCTATAATAGACCTTTGTAAAGTTGAATTTGGTATTTATCTTACCTATAGGACTGCACCATAGTAGAATGACTTTCCCAGTTAATTATCCTTTATGGTTGTATAGTGTCTTTGCCCAAATTAAAGGCATTTGGGGCAAACATCTGGCTTATGTAAAAACTGGAAAATATTGATATTAGTCAGTTTCTTCCACACATGGACTATTTATCCTAAAATTATCCAGTTTGATTTTTCTTGTATCTGAATTTCTCACACAAATTAAAAGACTTTTCATTATTTTTGACATTACAAAAATCTAAAGTGTGTGAATTCATTATATCTCCCCAGAAGCTAAAGTGCTACATATTTGCTTGTGTGCATTATAAGAATGTGGTTAGGAGAAATAATACACTGAGCAAAAGATGTCCTGGTCACAGCAGACAAGATGTGTTACTGATGCAAGGGCGGCTTGGCTTAGTTCTTTCTTCTCAGATCCACTTTATAAAGAGGAGCAAACCATTATCTCTCAGTTTCAACCAGAGTCTCCTTGGTCATAGTTGTTGGTGTGAGAAATCACTCAAAGCACAAGTCCATTCTGGATTTATGAGTAAAACAACAAAATTGTAACACATTCCTTGTCATTTCTTTTTTTTT